>JRUX01001375.1:0-94069 GCA_001407235.2 Kudoa iwatai
TATTAATTAAAAAGATATTAACTACTAAATATTTTAGTTTAAAATAAATGGTGATCAATATTCTACTAGTGGTGACGTTATGCGTACGCATACAAAATGAGTATAGTGGTTATAAGTGAAGATGGATTCGTTTTATGTATATAGATTGACAATAAGTTTTAAAATTATTTAATAGAATTTTTTTTGCAGCTATATTAGTTTTTTTGTGTATAATTTTATTGAAAAATCGATTAATCCATTTTATGCTAAGATTGAGTACTCATTAATGGATACATGATTGTTTCCTCATGGAAACAACTACATACATGATGATTTATTTAAAGATTGAAAAAATATACATTCTTATTGCATAATAATATATTTACATTTAAAAAGTATTGGGTATATCAAATAGAGAGTATAACCTAATGTGATATATAAGACATTATTTAATTAACTTTAAATAGATTATTAAATTTTATTTAATATAAAAATTAGTTTATGATTCCATGTTTATATGTAAAATTGTTAAAATATTCAATCAATAATTATCTAATAATATTGTTTAAAGTAAGAAATTTAATAAATAAAAATAAACTATTAAAAATTTGAACTATTCTTTCTTTAAAAATGATTTATTCTATAAAAATTAAAAAAAAGTTATAAAAGTATACGACCAACATTGCCGCCACATCATTAACAGAAATAGTTGCGCATTGTGTATTTTTATAGGTGCGCGCGTATATATTTTATGTTGGATCCGCTTTATTTAGATTTTATTGCTCAAAATGAACATATTAATATAATTCCTAATTTTACCGATGAAATATGGAATCTATATAGTGTATTTTTATATAAATATGCATGTTAATGTTCATACCAATATATTAAAGTGTTTCATAGCAAACAATTGGTCCTTTTGAAGCTGGTATTGAAGTGAGTGTACCAATATGGGTAGCAATAAATCTTAGAAATTGTAAAAAGTGTAGAATTATACCACCAACATGGTTGGATTTGAATGATATAGTTAAAAGTATTGAATGTGAACGTAACACTAGTGTTCTACTTCAACCACCTCATTTATATTATCAAGAAATTGCACATCTTTTATTTCAAAAGTAATTATTAATAGATTTATTATTTTGATGTTATTTATAAATGTATGCTAGTGCTTCTGATGATATAATGAATGCAGGTGAATTGGTTGTTGCTGTAAAAGATTTAAATGATGTTCGTCTTACTAAACTTAAAAATTCAACTGATTATCTTATTCAAAATAGAATACCATATGCAAATGTATATTGACTATCTCGTTTTTTTTGTAAATAATTTGATTACCAAGATTGATCATATTACTCCAATGGAAATAAATGTCATTCGTGGATCAATTTGCACGGTTATGAATTTTTCACAAAAATTACAATCTGATATTAAACAATATAAAGAATTGAATGAACCAAATATACAAAATAGATAATTTAATAGTGTTAGTTAGTTTTATTTAGATAGTATGCGGTCCTTTATTTTACTATTCACTACCAATCAGTTGTTTGTTTTGGGCTTACTTGTGCGCATGCGCCAAGAAATCATAATAGTTTACAAACTGAGCCATCTAAATAGTTTCAAATTTAATTTTTAGAAATTTTATACAAAATATATAAGAATATTATTTCTATCTTGTAAGAAAAAAACTCTCTCTATATATATATATATATATAATTCCATAAAATACTTCTTTGTGTTGTATATATTGGCAATAAAAATCATAAATGTGAATGTTTTTTACACAAATATATAAGAAGTAAATGATAATCAGGTTTATTTTAATCTAAACTACCAGCTATTTAAGTCTAGGCATGTTAGAAGAATTGATGTCTTGAATTGTTTTGGATACAACAACACCATTTTCTTTACGTTCAACAGTTTTTTTCCCATTAACAATAGTTCTTAAATAAATTTTATATTAAAATTTGTAACTGTATACAATTACGTTTTAACTTCTGTAGTTACACCATTACGAGTAAAGATTTGAGTTGATGTAGATACACTGTTAAATTGTGGTTGGTGCATATCATCATTATAATTTTGAGATATAAATGATCTATAAAATAAATAATATAAATAATATTTTTTATAAAAAATACGTTTGGGCATTAAAACTATGAGGTGAATGGAAAGGTTGATGCCAATTAAATAAATGATCATTAGAATGATGAAAATCATCAAAAAATCCATGAAATTGATTCATAGGTTGAAAATGGTAAGGTTCTCTTGCACCACTGAATAATGATTCTTGTTCAAAAAATTCTCTAAAAAATATCATGAAATACAATTGTTTGATGATTCATAATATATTATTAATCAACCTAAAAATATCAAATGGATTATGAAAACTGAACACACTGTGACCAAATCCAAATGGAAAATCATTGGTAAACATATCATCAAAATTGTCATTCATACCATATCGATCATATGTTGCTCTTTTTTTATCTTATACATCATTAGAATAGATATTTGAATAATATTATAGTTACTATCAGATAAAACTTCATATGCTTGTGAAATTTTTTTAAATTTTTCTTCAGCTAATGATTTATTTTCATTTTTATGCTTATCAGGATGCCATCTTAATGCTAATGTACGATATCTAATCAACCAATCAACCTATGAGAGATTATAATTTGAATATTGTTTACGCTTTTTTAATTTCATTTTGGTTAGCATTTTTTGGTACTCCTAATATTTCATAGTAATCTTCAGACTCTCTCTTCATTTTCGTGTAAAATAGCGCAAGCGCACAACGTTATTTGTTTAAAATACCTTGTATCAATGATATTTTACATAAATTAGTTCACTTGTACCTATTAATAGTTGAAAAATTATATTCCATATGATATGACTGATATAAACATAGATGATATTTTATGTAAATTAGACTTTTTAATATTAAAATTCATTATATAATTACAATAACAATTCATAGAAATTAATTGTATTAAAATAAACATAATTCACAAAATTATTAGTTGAATCATAATAAAAAATCCTATTAGAATGTGTCATTTTTACTCTATTTATGTCTAAATAACGATAATAGAACACGTAAGTAATTAGAAATGTCGAGAATTATCCCATGTAACACCATTGGATGTGTTGAATGTTATGCCTTTAGCACTGGAATGTTTTAAGAAAAGACTTTTACATTAGAAAAATATAAATGAACCTATATTTTAAAATTATAGCCTGATTTTCAGTCAAATATATCGAGATTATTTTTCTAGTATAATATTAAACCTTTAATATAGATATCATTGTAAGAAAGTATAATAAAATATCTTAACCTTATATTTCATAGGATAAAAATAGATTAATGCAAAATTTTTTAGCACAATTTGTGTTAAGCTGCAGGGGAATAGTATAATCTCCATTTACTGTCATATTATATTCGCATTATGATAGTTTTTTTAAATAGTTATACGATGCGATAATATATATCATCATATGATGACGATTATGATAATAATAACAATGTATTTGGTTTTATATTATGAAACTGTATATAATATTGCTCGGAGTGCTATGTTTGATATGTCTACCCATGTTACTACAATAAATGCATGCTAAACAACAGATTACAATTTAATTTATCATATGTTGATTAACAATAAAATTTATATTCAACTATATTCAAAATAATGATATTGACACCAATTATAACACTAGCGTGTTAATAAATATACCTCTTAATAATCTTTAATAAATTAAATGAGAAATTATTGACATTAAAATATATGAGTATTAAACTAATAGTAATAAAACTGATTAAAATATCAAAGATAATACATAATCATATATCATCAAAAAGATCTTATAATTTTTTTTATGAATAAAACGAACTAGTTAAAAAAATTGATAAAATATATTACCTTTACTGTATAGAAATGAATAAAAAATATAAACTCAATGAGCAACAGCACATACTCTCCAACGGGCGTATCATTCTATTATAACACCGATTTTAAACGATGAATGACGAACAATAGTTCCCTAAAATGTTATTTGTTTGATTGCATTCATATTATTATAAATTTACAAAAACATAAAACATTGAAATATAATAATAATTTATCAAATAATTATCCTTAATTTAAATAGTCATTATGAAAAATATATATTAGTATATATATTACACAAATAATTGATATATATTATACCAAAAAAAATTTATATATATGATTATCAATCATCCTAATATTATGAAATATATTTTATTTAAGTAATAACTAAAAATTTATGAATAGTAAGACTGACATATTGATTATGAGCATAATACTCGCTCACAAAAAACAATTGTGTATAACACAATAGGTATTATAATCCTTGATATGAACGGCATATATTACAAGAATTTTATTGAATTAGATAGCATCTTTATGTAAAATAATAATAAAAATAGAATTATAATATAATACTTTTCATGTCAAATGATTATGATATCTAATAATTACTTGTTGAGTTGTATTATTTTTCTTTTTGGAAAAATGATCGTAACAATTATCATGTTTCATTATTTTAAAATATACTTTATAAACTATAATTTTTAAGTGAATTAATTTATTTATATATTAGATAGATATATTGAAATTAATCATGTTTAATTGTTAGATAATTTCATAAAACAATATGTATCGTATATCTTCGTACATAATCGTCGTTCTTATAGGCCTAAATTTGGGCTTGTTGTGTAAGTAAACATTAGTTATAAATTATCTACGTATCTATACTTTTTATTAGTTTTTATATGATTAAAAATATATAAATATATTAATTTTAATCAATATATAAATATATGTTAAAATTTATATTTGTTATATATTTAGTGTTGGAAATATTTTTACACTAAGAAACTGCAGAACAACAACCTAGTCAACAATAGTAAAGCCGCCCTTAAAGGTAATAAAAAAAAACAATGAAAGCCAACAATTTTTGAATTTTCGCTATAGCTATATGCACTACTAATTGTTTGTGATAGTTATCCATTTATTATTAAATAAATCATATACATATATCATTTATAGCTTAACACATGCTTTATAATTTTTTTTACATATAGCGGTAAGTTTAAGGACGCCATTTATAAAAATTGAAGATGCATCATTGTAATATATTATATGGATATGTTTATTTAATTGATTGTTAGAAATTATCGCCCTATTTTTTATGAAATGCAAACCACTCCATTAATTTTATTGGATCGTTATATTAAAACGTCACCATTTTATTATCCACATAGAAGTAGTATAGTTTCTTGATTACTATTATATCTAAAATAATATATAGCTGATGGTGCTATGCATGCTGCAGCATCTGCAAAACATAGTGATATACCTCCACCAGTTCCTAATTTTGTTGGTTTTCTTCATTCATCTGGATATTGTGAAATATGTGAGAAAGAATTTCGTCATATTAATGCTGTATAATGTTATATTCATATTGTATATATGTTATTATGATGTTGCATAGCATATTAAAACTAGAACACATGTATCACATGCTTTTAATGATGCTGTTTACTCTGAAATTGATGATGTTATAAAATTGGGATTCATGAATGAAAGAATTAATTCCACAGTAACTATATAACATATGTGATATTATGGTGTCATTAAAAAAAAATACAAAATTAAATTGAATAATCATTAAGCCACGCACAACTATACAAATTCCTATTCTTTGTGGTGTACTACAAACATCAATACCTTTAGCTGATATTAAGTTTAGAGTGTATATTTCATATTATGAAACCATCTATATATATATATTCTATTGCTATTAATTTTTTTGATATATTTAGAGATGAAAAGATTGAACTTAAATCAACTCAGATATTTTCACTTGGTATCTATCATCATATGCATGTTAATCAAGGAATCATTATACATTGTACTCGTAGTAGAAATATATCTATTGAACCTTTATGCATGTATATTATTATTACTTTTAATATATTAATAGTTATTATTAATTCATCGCATATATAGTGATTATTTAAATAAAATTACTACTGATTCAGCTGTACATCCACAAGTATCTAACAAACACATATGCCATAAATAGAGTATATTTTTGGTTGTTATTTATTATACTATTTAGATTCTATCTCTGTCAAAAATTCCGGTTGAAATACCTGGGCTAAAACTGTACATTATCAGCTTAATTTTTCATATAAATTAAACTATTAATTAACTTTTAAATAGGGAAACTAAAGTTTGTATTATCGAGAGTTCATGCATGTTTATCACCAAAAATAAAAAATTGCCACGTGATTGTACAAGTTTAGTAAAAATGGATCTTTTTTTATTGCCTTTACCATCTCTTGATGTGGATATTATGTTTTCGTTACTTACGCATCCACAAGGCCTCTATAAATCAAAGTTCTTATCTTACATATTTTGATTATGATATATCCATCACAAATTCACATCTTTGTACATTTAGTGAACGTAGTACTACACTTTCCAATAGTAATGATAATATTCCAGCTGTTGATTCCACAAATTGTGATTCTTTACCATGGTGTATCAATGATATAGTTAAAGCCATTTGTGACATTCGTGATTTTTCATAGCATTTTTAGTTTACAAATATTGTAGTGTCATTTGTTTTCCATATAGTTAATTATATTTTTTTCTGTTTTATGGTATTTTTAATTTTGATCTTCTTAGCATATGAGTATGTAATGTGCTATTTGTACTCTATTCAAACAAACGTTTATGGTTTTAACTTTCCAATTCATTTGTTATTTCGCTAAATTATAAAGAAATGATACTTTTGAATTTTAAATCCAGATCTTAAGAATTTAATTTATTTCAATAATATTTTATATTGTTAGTTTGCTAGCAAACTTTTTCTCATTCCTATATAAGTACGCTTGCGTCAAAATTGCATAGTTTAGTTTTTATATTGTTGAATAACGTTGCAAATTGTCTAATTTATCTACTTAACAAAAATTTATAAAACTTAATTAGCTAAAAATTCTTAAACAAATTAATAATATAAAAAGATATACTCTATTATTATGAATACCAGTCAATCAAACCAATCACTATTTTAACTGTAATAATTGACATAAAAATCAATAGTTATTTTTAAACTATTCATTTATTTATTATTATTTTAAAGTTGCTATTTACAATTTTATGAGTAAACTGCTAGCCTACAATTGCGTTAATGTTTCTAGTATTTAAACAAAAAGAATAAAAATATATGAGTGTTTACTGTTTAAAATTAGATTATTAACATTATTATCATCAATTTTTTATCAAAGGTATTGTTAGATTAATAAAATTCTATTGTCTAGATTATAGAATGGAGTTGTGAGTCAATAGCACATTCTTTTATCTAAATTTTATTTATTGATAAAACAACATACTCTTCTATTATTTATGGAAATGTAAATATTATATCTTAATTATCAAATTTAAACAAACACTAGCCTAACGTCATATTCAAACATAACCGATACGCCGTAATCGACCATATTCATAAGATGCGCACGCAGTATCCTATTAATCGAAAAAATAATTGTTACTATTAATGTCCATTTCATTTATAAAAGTATGATTAATGTGTTATTACTATTGGATGAATTCACCTAAAACAGTATACATTTAATGATTCAGTTTGTTGATAACCAAAACATGGAAATACAGTAAATATTGAGCATGCGTTAATATTATCCTATTAATGAGTGAATTTAGCAAAGTATTTAAAAGAGTCTAAAAAATCTTTTTAAATTTTATATTGTTAGTTGAAAATAATACAAAGAAAATTATAAAGTAAAATGGATTAGAATTAGTTCGACTATAATGTAGTAAGTTGTTATAGAATGAATTTTTATTTATTTTTAAGGCATGGATGAATAATAATCTTTTGCTTGTATATTAGCTCAAATAATCAAAATAAAGTGATTGTTTTAAAACGAGTAGTACAATGATTAATAAGAATCATTTTAATTGAATAATGGTTATGTACAAATAAAAATATAAAAAAATGAAGAAAAGTTTATATTTTTTATGAAATTATATTAGAATTTTAAATTTATAAAAGTGATGAAAAGTAATAAAAAGTTAATGAATTGGTTGATTGACTGGAAGGGATGTTATCTGTAAATTGCTGGTTTCTTCATTGAATTTTTCACGTAAACGTCTAACCTTGGCTCGACTAATTGAAAAAAATTAAAAAGTTATTAGCATCTAGTAGTAATATACTATTGAGCAATGATGGCTGTAATAGAATTAATAAAACTACTGCATATGATGATATTAATAAACTATGTAATAGATAAATAGAATTTATTTAATATAACACTACTTGAAATAAAACTAGACAACCAATAAGGATACCAATAGTGATAAGATTAGCTTTTATAAATTTAATTATGGCACTCACACATGTTGTTGTATAAATTTGGCTACTCATTGTATACTAAAATGTGATTAAATAAAAAGTAAATAAATTTTTTTCTATATATTACTGTATTTTTTCTAGCATTAGCTCCACAAATAACACTTATAGAAGTTTTATCTTTCTAGAAATAAGAATTCATTTTATTTTTGTTAAATATTATAACTAATAAAAATTTACTAGTTTACAACATGAGTATGGTACACCACATGATAGTAATGATTTTGACTTGGGTGTTTTACAGGAGTATTCTTTCAAATCATCATATTGTGATATATCATCAGCTCCACAGCAATTAAACTAAAAAAAATAATAGTTTCTTGTATTTTTAAAGATATAATTATAGAGAATGTGGACGTTAATATACTGTAATTTGGAAAAAATCAACCAAGACTTGTGCATGATTACTTATATCATAGCGTCCAACAAGAACTCTACCTTGCTCTCGAAGAAAGTTTTCCGCCTATAAAAATATTACAATATTTAAGTTTGTATATAGATTAAGAGAATAATATTATTAAAAATTTGTTTACTTTGGTGCTTAGTAAAGCTACTAATAATACACATACCAATTCCAACAGAAGAAATAAACTAATAATTATTCGAAACTATGAAATAAGTATTGTTATATATATAACTTTTTTTGATTAAATAACAAATTTATAATTAAATATTACAGTTTTTAGTAATATAAGATTCTCTCTTAGTGCACCAACCATACCCATAAAAGCTATCAATCCAATAATCAAAAATATTATGATTGCAATAGTGAATATGTCAAATTTGATTAATATCCCGAGACCATTAGATTCTACAATTTTTAAAACTTTCAATGCAATACATATTCCAATTGCTGTTGTTGTCACAAACTATATTATATGAATACAATTTATAATGATAACTCCATTTTACCCATATAAGTAGATTTAAAGAATATAGTAGCCATTTGCGTACAGCCATAAATTTTAATTAACAGTTTCGTGTTAATAAATATTCGGTATATTACTATTGGTTGATAGTAATAATAATCTTGCAAGTTTCATTAATAACCATCAGATTCGATTATTAAAATCTATTCATATATCCATTCATTGTAGTCCTCTTGAATGGCATGGAAATCAAACTCTATTGTGTTATGTTTCATTATAATGGGGTTTTATTTTCTTAAATGAAAAAAAATGATTTTAATTGTATGTTATTGATGGCATAATTTTATAATATACTACATTTTTGTTTAGTTTTTATAGACATTTTTACTCAAATATATTTCTTCAATTAATTGATTTTATCCAACATTTTTAAAACCTTTTCCCGCCAATATAGCCATCAATGATATTTGATCATATTATATAATAATAGAGTATCAAAAAAAAATATATGTGAACATTATTTCATTCACATTTTTTCAATTAATAAAAAAATTGCTAAATAGTTTAATTAACAAACAAAAATTTATACTTTTTCAATAATTATTTAAATTAGAATCTATTAATCAACTATTTCCTTATTAATAAAGCACATTATATTTTTTAATGTTCATTCGACAACATAATAATACTTATAAATTCTATATTAACACACAAAAAGCTTTAAATTAATGTAAAGGTTAAAAATAATTCTTAGAAAGAATATTTTTCTTGATTATTAGCTAATTTAGAATAAATTTGTATAGTAATAATAGTAAACTGTGTCTATTATCTAGGGTATCTATGTTAAATAAGTCATTATTTATGTTTTTTCGTTTGCAAACCCGTAAAGAGTCGAAAATCCTTATAAATAGATTATATTGTATAATTAAATAAGATTTAATGCTAAAAATCAAATAGATTAATGTAAATTTTTATTATTAAACTAATAATTTATTGTTATATTGATTATTTTGAGCATATATGATAAGTTTTAATGATTGATTGATATTATTAATACAATATCGTCCTTAATACATTTTGTTTATAATACTATCTTTTATTGACAATTATATTATATGTTATCTTTATTATAAAGCATATTAAGTAATTTAATTACATTTTATTAGTATAAAAAAGTAATAAAACAAGAATTTTTATTGAAAAAAAATAATCTTGTCTATTAGAAGGCATTATTCACATTAATGTTATTATGTAATAATAATCTTATATTTTTCTTATTTGATAAAGTATTAAATTTATTAATAAAAATCTATAGCTACAATACTAATTTTTTTACTCATAGTTATAATAATTAATTTATCATATATTGGAATTAATCGAGAAGTTATCAGTTGAACTATTATGTGAAAAATGGTATATTTTTTATAATAAAAATATTATTATATAATTAAAATTAATTATATAATTGAAAAAAATTGTTTAACTTTGTATATATAGAATTAGTTTTTTTTAAATATTAATATAAAAATATAATATTTATATATGATTTTTTAATTTAAAAATTTCATTTTTATAAAGAGAATATCTAATAATAGTACTATTTTATAATAGGATTTATGAATTTCATTCAATTAAATTGATCTTTTCATTAAATAATAACAGATATTAGTGTATATATATATATGTAGTTATATAACATGTTATAATCATTTATAATGATTGTTAATATGCTATTTTTAAATAAATTAATTATAACACATAAAATATTAATATTATTAAATAAAAAAATCAATCCATTCATAATCATATAAAAATGTTATGACATCTTTTATATTTTATATATTTTTGTTAAGTTGTTACATAAAATAGGGGTTATGAATGAATGATGATTATGTATATTGTAAAAGATTCGTGATTAAATGTTAATTGTTTGTCAATGTCTATACAGATATAATGTTTAACATTTAATACTCATTTATATACGATGTAGAACGGTACAAGTAGATATAACAGTTTTTAATTGTTATAATCACTAAGAAATAATTTTAGTATAACTATCAAATAATATCTATCTACGAAAGGATAGATAAAAGATATTTTTTTTAAGATAATTAGTATCTAGTAAGAATGCATAGAGCATCCAATCAAGATAATATTACCATATTAAAAGAGGGATGGATTTTTAAAAGAGGTACATTTAAAACATCATGACTAAATTTGATTGAAATAGTTCTAATAAACTATATATAAAAGGTGAATATATCAAAAATTGGAGAGCTAGATATTTTATTTTGGCATCAGATGGTATTTTATATGGTTTTAAAGAAAAACCTAACAAAATACCTGGTAACACATTACGATTTTGTGACTTACCAGAACCACTTAATAATTTTGCTATTTTAAGTATATTTATTAAAATATTACTCTTTATATATATATTATGTATATTTAGATTCACAAATTATGGAAACTGAACAACCAAAACCAAACAGCTTTATTATAAGGTAACTAATTATTAAGTAGTTTAATATATATTATAATAAATAGATGTCTACAAATGACAACTATAATTGAAAGACTATTTAATGTAGAAAATAAAAAAGAAAGGTTTATAAATTTATTTTTTATTAATTTTAATTGTTTAATATTAAAAGAGATGAATGGATTAAAGCTATAAAAAGTGTTTCTCGTGTACAAAATAGAATACAAAATGAAATTCCAAATAAATCATCAAAAAAAGATATTGATAACTTTTCAAATAATAAAGTAATGTTAAAATAGTTATTTTTTATATCATTTTATTTAAAATAACATGTTTATTTATAGTTTCTGAAAGATTACGAAATGATTAAAGTAATTGGTCGAGGTACATTCGGAAAAGTAGTTTTAATCAATATACATGTTATTTTTTCACTTAAAAATATTTTAAAAGGTTATTCTTGCTTTTGATAAAAATTCAAAAAAAAATGTTGCCATTAAATTTATTAAAAAAGAAATTATAGTTGAAAAAGTATTTAACTCATAATTTATCACATAATTAGTTTGAATATTATTTAAGGATGAATTTGAACATACAATGACAGAAAATAAAATACTTCAAACTGCAAATCATCCATTTTTAATTGTATATAATTAGATAGTATAACTATATATTATTATTTATTAAGTCGCTTGTGCGATCATTTCAAACATCTGATAGATTGTGTTTTGTTATGGAATTTGTTAATGGTGGAGAGGTATTTAATCTATTTAAATATCAAAAATAACCCAAATATTTAGTTATTTTTTCATTTATCAAGAGAAAAATTTTTTTCAGAAGATAGGTCTAGATTTTATTCAGCTGAAATCATTCTAGCTCTCAAATACTTACATGAACATAATGTTGTTTATAGAGATTTGAAAGTAATTACAATCTCTATATGTAATATTATTAAAAAAATTGTTATTTTTATTATTAAATTAATTAATTTTTTAAATAGTTAGAAAATCTTTTACTAGATGATAAAGGTCATATTAAAATTGCTGATTTTGGTCTATGTAAGCAAGATGTTGGATTTGGTGATAGAATGAAAACATTTTGTGGTACACCAGAATATCTTGCTCCTGAAGTATAGAAAATAGTTTTTTTTTCTCTATACATTAAACTATTCCATATTAAAAATTCTATCTATAATATGAGTAGGTTATAGAAGATAATGACTATAGTAGAGCTGTTGATTGGTGGGGTCTTGGTGTTGTTATGTATGAAATGGTGTGTGGACGCTTACCATTCTTTAGTAGAGATCATAGAGTTCTCTTTGAAATCATTCTAACAGTATTATTTCATAATAGCTTATCAATATGAATATTTTAAAAATAGAAAAAAGTTACATTTCCCCCTTTTGCTTCATTAACTGCAAGAAATCTTATTGGCCAATTACTCATTAAAAAACCTAATCAAAGGTTAATAAATCTACTATAATATTCTATTTTGTATATACAACCATTATATATCTATAAAAACTATTCATGTAGACTAGGAGGTGGAAGAGATGATGCATTAGAAATTATGAGACACAAATTTTTTGAAAAAATTGTTTGGGATGATATCCTACATAAAAAAGTCAAACCTCCATTCATACCAACTGTCTATGGTAAAGATGATACACGCTACTTTGATGAAGAATTTACAAATGAGCCTGTACAATTAACTCCTCCAAGCGCAAGTATTCTTCCATTATTATTTTATGAAACATATTTTGAAATATTTATAAGCGTATGATGTCAATCTTAATCTGAGCAACGATGATATTTAAAAACAGTTGAAATGATTTATAACAAAAATATTTTAATTCATATCAACAGTTGCTATTATTTTTATCCCCTTGGTTAGTAACCTTTTTTTTTATTTATTATTCTTTTTTATTTGGCATACATATATTTAGAGCTACTATCAAGTAGTTTTTGTTTATCAATGCTTTTTTCATGGACATTTTATGTGATTAATCTGGCATATTTTACTATTAATAAATAAATGAATAGGCAGATACTTATATTAGGTTCCATATACACCTATAGTACAATATTTATTGTTCATTCTACTTAACTATTTCCATAGGCTTAGCATTAACCAATTTCTACAAGATATTTTTTATATCATCGTTGTCACGTGATTAATAATTTCATTTGAATTCAATGAAATCACTACATGAATAAACATTTGACAATAAAAATTTTGATTACAAGTGTATACATATATTTAATATAAATTTTTTATTTTAGAATAATAATACATAACTATAACAAGAAAATTTAATATTCATTTAAAGTATATTAATGCGCTTGCGTAGACCCACGTGATAACATTTAAAGTTATTGCCTTAATTTTGGTGCTTATAATAGATAATACATTTAAATGATATTAACTGTTATATATTAAGTTTTTTTTCAATAATATATATACATTTAAGCATAAATAAATGATAAATAAATCTTCTATAGCTATTATCTTATTGTTACCATCAATTTGATAGTAGAAAAATCCATTGAAAAATGATGCATAAATTTTTGTATAAAATATACACTAATTTTACATTTAAATGTAATCTTTTTCACTATAAGATTTATAAATTAATAGAATTTTTGTAGGTAATAAGTAATTTAATGTAAAATCGATGATGATATGAATTATGTGATGAAGAAGAGTTATAATTTTACATTAAATCATTGATAAACTCTTATGAGGAATACACCCTCAATGATAACTGAATAAAATTCCATCATTTTTTTAGTTTTTGGTGATTATAATTTATAGAATTGTCAATCAAACAATCATATAGCTATAAATTTCTTTTTCTTATTTTATCGTTATATTATGAATTTATGTTTAAAGGTGATAATTTCTTATTATTTTTTTTTAAAAATTAAAAAAAAAATATGTTTAAAATAGTTTGTTGATAATAAATATTGAAAAATTATATCACTAAATCAAATATATAATAATTAACACTGTCAACATTTTACCATGATCCTAATGTGCTCCTAACGGAATTAATTTTAATGAAAGCTCTAAAATAACTTTTCAAATAAAAAAATATTAATTTACTTCATCGGATAATTATAGTTTTTTAAGTTTTCTTAATTTATGTGTGATGCTTTTTTATATTGAAGTTAATATCATAAATAAAGTAACATATACATCATCCATACACTAGTATTAGAGTAAGATAAAAATATTTAATATTTCTGTATATCAAGAAACTCATTTAGCCCACCTTAAACTATGCTACTTCCAAAATAGGTAACCAAATGAATTTCTCAAACGTGCGCGCGCATGCAAAGTATACTATAATCATAATACAAATTTATCATTATAAGGAATTATAATACTTTAGTTAGTAGTAAAATTGTGAATAAAAAAAAATTCAATATGACTATAATTTCATATTAATCAATATATATATATATATACATGTGAATAGTAGGATTTAAGTAGCAAGCATATCATGAAGAATAAAAATAATATTATATGATGAGAAAAAACAAACAAATATATTCAAGAAAACGATGCATTAGCATCTGAAAAGTCAATTATCTACGTGATACACTTCTAGATGACGATCGAGTAGATGAAGATCTTAATGATCCACGTCTTCGTGATTCTTTTGTTGATGAACTACTACTACTGGTACGTGATGAATGTCTACGTCGTCTTGGTACTGTGTCACTACTATTACTACTAATAGTTCTTTTTCTATCATCAGTTTTTGACTCGTCTTTTCTTTTATCAAAACCATCTGTAATAATAAATAAAAAATGTTGGCAAATAAAAATGATGTTAAAAATAATATCTACCAGATTTATCTACAATATCATCCATAACACCATTTTCCTTTATTGAAATAGGAACAGTGATATATTGAGCAAGACGATTTTTATCACACAAATTAACTGAAACTACTAATCCATCAATTTGTCCCTGATTCATATGAGTAACAGCAGTTTTAGCATCATCAGCATTTTCAAATTCTACATAAGCATACCCTTTTGGCACATTCAATACACTATCGATAGGTAGTATAACTTCTTTAACTTTACCAAAATTTGAAAATATTTCTTCCAAATGATTTTTATTTATATTTCTACTAATACTAGTAATTCTAGCAACAGTCATTTCTTTTGGATTATCATGTTCAATTTTTTCATCTATTTTCTATTGAAAAAAAATTTAAACTATATTATATCACATGTCATGTTATTAATATTATATATAAATAATGGATATCAATATTGAAAAATGTTTGTAATAAAAAGATACTTTGTTATGCGAAGTTGTTTTGTTATCTACCTTTTTATTACGCCCTATAATGTTATCAAATCGTTTAATTATATATTCAATTATTAATTATTAGTAACTTTTAGTATGAGATGATGTTGAAGAATCACTTGTAGAGGTATGTCTAGTACGTTTATTTATAATAGGTGAGCTAGATTCTCTTCTAGAATGAGATGATCTAGATATTTGACGAGTTCGTCTTACTCTTCTTGAATCTGGGCTTGTAGATGTTCTACTACTTGATGAATATCGTCTTCTAGATGCTACAGATGTTCTTCCATATCTGAGACGAGATGTTCTACTAGGTATAGGTCTAATATTGGTGTTAATATTATTTAAAAAGTATTTACAATCGTCTAAAAATACGATGATGATCTGCTACGACGATGGTTACTTTTAGGTCGATTAGATGATGATGGCCTATATCTAATTGAAGTTCGACGTCTTGGTGATGAAGATTGTCTTCTTCTTTTTATACTATCAGAGCTTGATGAATAGCTTCTACGTGTTCCTCTTTTAGAGGTACTCAGGTAGCCACTCCTAGGCATGTTTCTATTCGCGCTTGCGCATAAGAAGGAAAATGTATCAAATGTTGCGTGATGATTCAACTAGTCACAAAATAATATAAAATAGAAAATTTTACCATGAAAAATGCATAATAATTAAAAAAGAAATTTTAAATTAACATTATATATCAATTTAAGATGATTTTTGATCGTATTACAATATGTATTAGTTATGCTCATGCTAATATTGTTTGTATTTTTATTTTTTACAATAAGATAACCATTAATACTAAATATTATATTAATAATAAAATTAAAAAGTAATATTTTTAATATATTGTATTAAATAGAAAATTATTATAAATTAGCAATATTTTTCCTGATAGAATAGGTAGCTGATTAACTTTTTTATCATTCACACCATCAATCACATTCATATAACATTTATTTCGGGTTTACAGCTATTGATATATACCTTTAGATGATATTACATGTCCCATATTTACGATAATGCTTGTAATGTAACATGAACCCCCATATCTTGTGTATTACTAGATTAAATTAGTCCTTAGTGTAATATAAAATATCTTTTTTAGTTATTATTAAAGTTATAAATATATGCATAAAACATGGATAAGTATTTTTTATTGTATTAATCATCATGAAAAAGATGTAATATATATAAACAATTATAATTTACATCTATATTAGTTGTATAAGAATAATATTTAAAAAGCATGGATAAAAGAATTGAAATATATATAATAACATATTATTTATATTCAATTAAAAAATATGTAATGTCCATCTTTGTAATATTTATGAATAAAATATAAAAAGAAATTAAGAAAAATACAATTTTTAATCAATTTTCTGCAAAATAAGACTATAAATAGTAAGTATAATCAATAGATTAGTAAAAATATTATATTAAAAATTACAAAATAGTCAAACCTACCATAATGAATATTCTATACAATAATTTAAATATTTTTATCAAATAATATTCGGTATTTTCTTTTCTAAATTAATCTTAGTAAAGTTTTAATATTTGATCACGTGATAATAAGAACCTACTTTTCAATGTTATACAAAATAAAAATCAAAACTGAACATATGGATGAAAAAAAACTATAAAAGTATTGTAGCTATTTTATGTACAAATTTAATAATCCGTTTCATAGTCTATAATTCATTATGAAGTAATATTATAGCAAATAATTTTAATATTCATTTTTATTTCTCAAAAATAAAAGTTTTATAGAAGAAAATGATTGTAAAATACAAAAAAATATGTCATAACTAAATTTTAACTATTATCATAATACTGTTAAACCGATTTTTTTATTGTAAATTTCAAATTTTAATTCATTAAAATAATATTTTGTATCTCTTTACTTATTTGTCATAGATTTTCATAGAAAAAACTCTAATTTAACAATTACATGTAGCTTTACGCATGCGCGATGAAGACAAAGAGAAAGGATTGCCAACAGAATGTAAAAAACAACCAAGTAGAAATTAAAAAAAGAAAAGATAAGATACTACTAGATTTACCATATCATATAAAAAATTGGTAAGCATCCAGTAATGTTATCGTAAATTGTAGACCAATCTATAAGTTTATTTTATAATAAAGGAATGTACTATCTACAACTAAAGTGAATGATATATTAAGTGAATTTAGTTTGTAATTAATTATTTTAATTGTAAAGTTTTATTAATATTTATTAGATTAGTGGACAAATTGATAAATGATGATAACATGATTATCATTTCCAATGACAGTAGACAGGATAAGAAAACAATGAAAAAGAGCACACATAAAAAATTAAATGATCATTTTGTGTTTGGTTTTAAAAAGATGATTCAAATTTTACATAATAATCCTTTAAAGTTGGATTTAGTGGTAATTTTAAGAGCAAATAAACAATGACATGATTATTTATGAAGGTTTTTGATGATGTTAATTTACCTATTCTTATGGATGATTTGGTGAAAATGTGTTATAAAAAAGGAGTGTCATTTATATGTATACCAGGATTATCAGAATTAATACGATCAACTACTAAAATAATAAGTTCAACACTTTGTTTAGGAATTAAGGTAGGTTTTATAATTGTGTTTTAATTTAATGAAATAATATATATTTCTAGTGTGACTCGAAATTGTGTTTAGATTTTGTTAAATTTGCTAAGAATCAATATTATGTTGCTTTACAAGAGAAGAATATCATATTGGATAAGTTGCTTCCTATTTCGACATATCTTCCTGTAAATAAATTAAATATACCAAAAAAACCTTGACAACTATGCAAACTAATAAAAAAAGATGTAATTTTTTTAACATTTACTTGGTTTTAACAATAATCTTGTAATATTAAAGTTATATTTTTTATCATAAATCAATATATTAATAATTAATAATATTTAAAGGTATATTGTATTTTTTAATAGATATTTATCTATTATGGTATCATACATCATCATTTATAATGTTGATTGAATTAAATGTGCTTTAATTATTCTTATTTAGTGGTACTAAGTAATTTTATTCATTTTTAAAGACATCTAGACGTCATTTATTTTGTATTTTACTAAAACATGCTGTATGTTTGTTTTAATTCATTAATTCGGGTTTGTAATATTAGTTTCTATAAAAATATATTATTTAATAATATAATAAATAATTGTGATATTTTAAAGTTGTTCATTTAACAAGATTTATAAGTAATCATTGAAATATACTATTTTTTAATATGATTTATAATATAAAGTTATTATATGTAAGAAAATTATTATAAAATCTTTATTTTACATAGAAATTGTCACTATTTTTCTGTTATATTGAATAAACAATAAAAAAACTTAAAAGACACGACCAATGTACGCAATACTAATCTAATTACTCTATTTAATGTCTATTTATTCTAGGAGATCACTTTAATTAATAATATAATGTAAGTTTATAAAAATCTAGACTTTATTTCATGATTTTTAATATTTTAACAATGAATACTATTATTCATTCTCATAAATATTATAATATAGATAAATTTAGGACTATTTTAATCATTGTATTAAATATTAATACAACCAGCTAGTGTTAATTAACTTAAAAAATATATTATTATTAATAAATTTATTTTCCTATAAAACAAGTACTTTTTTTAAAAAGAAAATTGCTTGATTTATACTCCATTAATATATTTGTTCATTTAAAAAATCTTATTCATTGAATACTAACTAATGACTATCTAAATTCATATAATAATATACCAAATAGCATAATATATCAGTTATATTACAAAATAAAATAGAAATATACTATGATAACGATAAAAATTTATTTTAATTTAATTTTAAACATATATCGGTGTACATCGGATAGTATCATAGTCGGTCGGTAGGTGGTGTTGTTTTTATTGTGGAATATTTTTTCATTAAAATATAATCAAATAAAATATATTTGTTTAAAAATTAGACGAAAGATTTATTAAAAAACTATATAAATAATTTAACAATAATATTTATAATATATTTTCTTGAATGTATGAGTGTATTTTTTTAATTATTAAAATAGCAGATTTTAAAGAATTATACCTGTAAAAATCAATCCCTCTTGTATCATTCACAGACATCATACCAAACACTAATAGTATATGTAAGTTCATAAATGCTAGATATCATTGCATGATGTTTTTGAAATCTAGCAATGCTGATCTATTGGTAAGGTATTTCTTCATAGAAATCGTATGTTTAATTAAATAAAGAATATATTTATTTATAAATTATAAAATGAGATCCATTTGATAAATTGTAGAAAAATTTGGGTTCAAAATTAGAGAAAATGTGCTGATATGTGTAGATTTGTGTTGTTATTAGGATGGTTTCATGTCAAACAAATGATTAAAAACTAATTTGGAAGCTCAAACAATTCTTTCAATGTTATACATTTTAAAAAAATTATTCCTTATTAACAAAAAAATATAGGGACTATATCTTATACACACTCATATATCTTATAATTTTGTAAATAGCTATTTTTAAATAGTATTTGAATACGAGGCATATTTAATGAATTAAATAAGGTATCCATTAAAAAAACCTTCTATTTCATTTTTTGATGCAATTATATGTAATATTGATTATTATAAATAATAAAATAGATCAGTTTAATATTTCTTGTGTAAGAAATCGATTTTTAAAAAGAATACTTTATACATAGGTTGGTGTTATTAGTGGATTATCATCCATTAAAATTAGTCCATAATTATATCAATAAAATAAATATATAATGATTGAAAAATATAGCATATATTAAAATATATTTGAATAAATAAATGATCTAATTTCATTATGACACTTTCAACGGGATAATCTATTTATATGCTTCTTTGCGCATGCCAATTACCTGATAGTAATTATATCAATTGGTGTGTACTACAAGTTACAGATTTGTGCTGAGGATTACACAAAACAGTTTTTCTATTATGATAGAGCATTTATTAAAAAATTTTATATATTTAAATTGTTATTTAATTAAAAACCATACCTTATTTAGTTAAATTGGATACTATTAGTTTATACTAATGGAAAGTAAAAAAATACTCATAAATATTTAAAAAATATGATGAAATTATGTAAAGAGTAGATGTGTTGATATTTAGTAGATTAATTGATGTTATAAAGTTTGATACTAAAAAAGTAAACAATATAATGTTTAATAATCATGCTGTTAAGACAATAGATTAGAAAAATTTTTTGAGTTGATTTATAAGAGAATAACAAATTTAAAATATATGTAAATATCATAATTGGAAACACTTTAATGTGAATAATAATAATTCATTAGAAGCTATCATCATAATGAAGATTAATAAAGATTGAAAGAGGGTTTGTTTTAATCAAGGGTGTTTATTTTTTCATATAACCTGCCATCTGAATTGGTTAGGTAATGATTTAAAACTCCTTTTTATGCTATTAGAAATAGAATACTAACTAAAAAATACTGTAATTTGTTAGTTTTAATAATATTTGTTACTTTAAATGAAATATTTTATAAAATATTGATAGTAGTATTGTTTTTAGACCAATTATATAACATAATTGTATTTAAATAAAACTTTAAATTACATTTAGTTTAAGGTATTCATCAAGTTTCTTAAAAATATGAAGATAAATTTTTTCATAATCAATAAAACATCACATATGTGTCATATTAATTATAATAGTATTAAAGTATATGAGTGTTGGCTTAGAGTGAAACTATCTATTAAAGCATGCACACTTATTTGAATAATATCAATGTGTTTGTAAATTTGAACAGATTGATAGATTCTACTAAATTAAATGCTATATTTAAAGTAGATTAACAATAGTAATGATGAAGAAAAAAGATTAATCAACTATCCGATGATGTGATATCAAATAATTCGTTATTAACGACTAAGTGCATTCCAATGGATTATTAATGCTTATCATACTAGTTCGGAGTTGTGTGATAGATGATCATATATATTTATATAAGATGTGATAATGCTAATAAAAATAATATATTAAAAGTTGATACATATTTATAAACTATATTAAGGAATTTCTAATGATAATGAGCAAATAGAAATAGCTAGACATTATATCATTAGCTCTGTAATATTAATGACATGCGTATTAGTGATCTGTATAAGCTTTTAATCTGATTCGACTGTGATTGAGTTCCATTGTGTTAGTTACATTAAAATATATTTCCATCACTATCCAAAATGTCACAAAAAAGTACTATTATTTATTTATATTGTTTGTTAGTAGAAACATTAAAAAATATCATTTTATACATAAAATTAATGATTCATTATGAATAAAATGTGTGGCTATTTTTTTTATATAATTCAAGATATTATAGTATAGAGTTTTATTATATTGTATTATTTTATAGCACCAACTGAAGATACATCTAAACCAGGATTTGTTTCTGCAATTGTCATGAAATTTACCAATATGTCTAGAGAAATGAATGAAATGTCACCCAAAGAAAGAAACCTTCATAAAGCACATCGTAATATACGTGAATCACATGGAATAAAAGATAAACCTGCTTATAAATTTATCAGTTCACAAGAAACAATCGACGCAACAACAAGTACAAATAATCAACAGGATATAAAATCAAATGTAACCACACATACCAGGTTATCAAGTGTTATTCCAAATTCCTCAATTGATGAAGTAGATTTATTTAATCTCACAAATTTTTTTGTTAAATATATTATTTTAATTCGTTAATCAACCAACTATATTATAATTATTACATTATATTTATTGTTATTTGATTTAGCGTATAAATGCTGAATATCAAGTTATAGGAGAAGTATCTGTTAAAGATAGAATAAGAGCTTTTACAGCCCTTCAACAGACAGTTAAAAGTGCTGTTGAAAGGCCTGAAGTTTTAAAATCTAGCCGTTTTAAATCACCAATTGCACAAGCTCAAATTACTACACCAAAAACACCTAACCATAAAATATTATCTACTATAAAAGATGATAAATTTTCTCATACTATAGATAGAAAAAAATCTGTTGAAGATGAATCATTAAAAAATACAACAAAAGTTTCTGAACTAATTTCAAGATTAAATAAAGCATCATCTATTGACTCATTAGGCACATCTCCGCATGAATCAAATGCTAGTGTAAATAAAATTGTTAAAGTTTCTGAAAAAAATGTTTTTCCACCATCTATAGTTGAAGAAAGAAAAACTAAATCATCTTCTACTACTGTTTCTCCACAAGTTTCTGAAAAAATTAATTATCCACCAAAAATAAAACATGTATCATCGTCTTCAGTGTCATCATCAACATCAGCTTCTGAATCTAAATTAAGATCATCTTTAAAATCAAATGAAGAATATTCATTTGAATATAACATTGATGCTATTAATACTGGATTGGAACAACCTATTGGAGAATACACTATGGATGCAAGTATGATTGATGATATTTTGTCTAGTGATGATGATGATGATGATGATGTAAATGATCATCTTAATACAAAATCATCCAAATTAATACCATCAAGTAGTAAAGAATGCCTATTAACTGATCATACTGATGATAATAGAAATTTTAAAGTCTATCTTTTATTGAAATATACGATCATAAACTATTTAATATTTTAGTTGTATGATCCTATGCAAATTCCTAACTACTGCCCCCTACCTAAAAGTTATCATCCTATTGTGGACAAAAATGGTCATCTTGTAGTAACATTACCTCCAGCAAAATTGCCTTCGATTATTGGAAAATCAAAATCACCAAATAAAAATTTAACTTTAAAATTTGATACGGATAATATCACTGTGATGGAAACATATAGTGTGTATGAATATGAACGTGGAGATGATACTATTGATCCATTAACTGCTTCTGCTGAATATGAAATTGAAAAAAAAACTGAAGCACTAGATAAATTCAATGTTCAAATTACAAAAGGTATGGTTTTCATTACATTATCTAAATTATATTACAATTTTTTTTTATTGATTAATTGAATTATCATTCATATTTTTTTTACATCAATCTATTATTTCAATATGTAGGATCATTTAATTAAATACAATTCTATTTATGTTATAGTTTATATGAAATATTCATTTTTTTAACATTTTTACTCTATAACATGTAAATGATTGATTAAAAAAACTTTTTTTTGCTAATTGTAATGTTTTATTGATAAGATGAACGTGGCCTTGGTATGAGCATTGTTGGTATTGGACTAGGTAGTGATATTGGAGCTGAAAAATTAGGAATTTATATAAAAGCTCTTACACCTGGAGGTGCTTCCGAAAAATCACAAATGTATTCATATTAATAAATTATCTTATTTTTTCTATCTTATATTCATTTAGGTTACGAGTTCATGACCAACTTTTAGAAGTTGATGGTGTATCATTGGTTGGTGTCACTCAATCCTTTGCTGCTCATACACTCAAATCCACCTCAAAAGTAGTCAAGTATTTTCATACTCATTTCTATCTACTTACTTCATATAATGTTAGTTTTGTGATAGGACGCGAAAAATCAAATCCAACCGTCTAACATTTATTTATATGATTAACTACTGATTGAATGCTTTGGCTTATTATTTAAATATTATAACAGGCCCTTGTACTCTATTGTTACCTTGAAGATATTTATCAGTTGATTTGTTTCTACAGTAAAAATATCATATTCCATTTATATTATTTTGGTATTTTTAGTGTGTATTTTTTATTTTATACATTAAAAAAAATGAAACATTTGTTGCTTATATGATTAATTATGATATTAAAAACAATGCTTATTAATACTAAAAAGATTATCATTTTATTTCATTAAATTATTTTTCATACGCTTTTTTTTTCTTTTTAATTAGAAATGATATGATTGCAAATTATTTTTCTAAAACCCACTAATGAATCAAGGCCTCATGATTGTATGCGTACGCATGGATTAATATAAAAAATTTCGTAATAAAATAGTTTCGTATAATCTATAAGGTATCATGTCATTTATTATATTCTAATAGTATGAATGGTGAGATTTTTATTTCTTATTTTGTTGTTATACCAGGACTATATTAAGTTATTTTTATAAATCATAAACCATTGATAATAATTCAAATATATATATTAGATTAATGCTTATTATTTTTTCATTCATTTTATAAATGTAACTATTTTTAAATTAAATATAACTTACTCAAAAATTGGATAGTTGACGTATTAAATCGAGACTAGTCGGACGCTACATTAGTATTGTTGGTAGGTTTCTGTGTTCTCATGATGTGTGATTAGTACTACATTCTTATTAAAATGTAAATATATTAAAAAAAATTTAATTTCATTATATTTTAGATATAGTTGTTGAATATATATATAAAATGTAAAAAATAATGCGTTAGTTAATTTTGGTGGCCAAGTTATGTTAACATCGAACGGATCATTAAAAGTTGATATTAGAATGGTATGAAATTTTTGTTTATAATACAATTGTTTCAAGTAAAATGATGATCTTATTAATATCCCATATGAGTGTAAGCTATTCTTTGATCTATGTTTTGTTTTTTATGATAAACTATGTATTCAATTGTAGATGATGTATTACTGTAAAAAGTAACTAAAAAATAACCATATTATATCAAAAATTTTATGGTTAAATGTCGATTTAGTAATGCTTGATAAATAAAGCATTAGATTCAATCTAAAAATAGCTAAATATGAAAATTTGTAATTTAATTTACTTTATATTATAAAATATACTTGATAAGATTATACTTAATATGTTATAATTGTGTTTAATACACTATAAAAATAAAAAATTACATTAGATGTGTTTTGAAACTAAAATTTATATTATAATTAATTAATTAGGCGCGTATAGTGAATGTGAGCATTCAACTAGACAATATTAACTGCAAATTTGATTATAAATTGAGTGCGATAGCTAGAATTTAAGATAACGTTTTTTTTATATAAAATAAACAATTTTTAATATTATTTTATATGTAAAATATTATGAATGATTCTGAAAGTAATTGGATAGGTTAATTATAAATATCCAGCAGAAGAAAAAGGGAAAATTGTTAATCTACTTACAAATTACTCTATTCTATTAGCATAACCTGAAATATAATAAAATTGCTTAAAAGGCTTCTTCATAAACTCTAGTAACTAATTTTGTTTATTTTTTTAATGTTAACCTACTATTTTTGTCTAGTGTATAATAGATATATTTATAAAGAATATTTTTAAATTTATCATTAGTTTTTTTTTCGTATTAATTATAACTGGGTATATTTTTTTTCATTACAAATTAATAGATTTATATAATTATGTAAACATAATTTTATAAACAATTTCTCATTTTATATAGCGTGAAATCATTAATATAAAGTAATTTTAATAAATGAATTTCTATACCAATACGAATTATCTGCGATTCGTTAGTTACCTTGTGAACATTACCATCATCTTGATAATATACATCAATATATTACCATAAAGAGTATGTTGTCTGTAAATAATAATTTAATTCTTTTATTAAGAGTCTATATACTAAATAATGTAAATTTTCAATATAATAATGTCAACTCAACTCCTCACCATTCTTAATAATTTTCTAGAGCTTATTTTAAAAATTTTTAAACATCCATGCCAACTTTTTAATAATATTATACCATTCTTTTAATTATAGAGATAAATAATGAAATATTAAATACCTGTAGCACTGCTGATTGGAATTCTAAAGATGATGCCACCTATAAAATATTCTATTCACATTAAAATACCTAGGAATACTAATGTTATTAGATCAATTATTTTATTTAAAAAAACCTATCCAATTTCATGTTTAACAACTCCCATTTAAAATTAATATTGATGCGCATGCGTCATAGAGCGATATTTACAAAGCTAGAAGGACAACTTTATTTCCATTAATGAAAGGTTAAATAATCTTAAAATTGCATGAAATTATACCTTATGATAATATACTATTTATATACTTGTTAACTAATGATAAAAACTATTAAAATGTTTATTATTGTGTTATTAGTAATAAATCTTAGAATTTTATTGATAGCATATGATTTATCTCTTTTACTTTATGTAAGCTATTGAAAGCGATTAAAATACACCTAATACATTTAAGCAGCATTCTCGTATAATTTTTATTGATGTATAGATCAAAGAAGATTGTTATATTAGTTTTGTTGGTATATTCTAATATTAAAGTTTAATTTTAAACCATATTATTCAAATCTTTTCTATATCACCTATTGTAGCTACAGTGTCGGATAGTTTGATAAATTTTATTCCTTTATATGGTTGTTTAATACGTATCAACATTGCATTAAGTGGTATATTTCGTTTTGGATTACTCTAGAATTAACTTGAATTTAAAATATACATGTACGATCAATAATTTTATTAACTAATAAGCTTAAATTTTAAATTACTGTTGGTAATCTTAGTGATAGACAAAGCTACTGTTATTATTAGAAAGACATTATTTAACAAATCTGTAAATGGCATGCGCTTATAGTCAATGGATAATCATTAGAATAAAGAAATGATTCATTTCTTGTATCTGATATCCCTGATTAGCTACGTATATATAATTGATTAC
Organism: Kudoa iwatai; assembly: GCA_001407235.2. Taxonomy (NCBI): domain Eukaryota; kingdom Metazoa; phylum Cnidaria; class Myxozoa; order Multivalvulida; family Kudoidae; genus Kudoa; species Kudoa iwatai. Next base: position 27,799 of record JRUX01001375.1, read on the forward strand.
ACAGTATTGATCTGTTAATGTGAAATAAATATTTATTAATGCTCAGTTATTCATTATAACAAATAAGAGTATAAACAAACTAAATACGTTGATTTATAAACATATTCCAAAGAAAGTGGTTATCTTTTATTAATGATTTATTATTATATACTATGTATTAGATTATTTAATACATATTATTTCTTATATAAAACATAAGTTTAGTAGGCTTTTCTATATCAATTGTAAATTTCCCGCATTTTTTCAATTTTTTTAATTGTCAGTTGCCACTGAAATTATTACTTGATCTGCCAAACAATGACTCACCATGTATACTCTCTTTAAAATACACAGCTTTGTTACATTTTTTAATTTATAGAAATATAAAGTAAATTGAGACTTGAAGATGATTTAGAGATAAGAATATTTTGGTTAGCATAACAAATTGAGTAATATCATTTCAATTTGAATCATGTATTTTCATCATGCTAAAAACAAAATTTAATAAAGTTGTTTGAAATTTTTAAATAAATAGTAAAAATTAAATGTAGAATGAATAAGTTCCCAATATTTCAGATAGCTAAACACAAATTATTACAATGTTCATAAAGTTGTTTCTCCCTATTTTTTATCAAAATTTATTCCTAATTTTATATACATATATATATAGATATATAATATATTGAATTTTATTAATGTATTAAGCCTACATTGTAGAAATAATACAAACCTAGCTTGGTGTTTGAATAGTAATTGCGTACGCATATTCGTATGAATTACGATATGTTTTAATAAAAATTTTGTTGAGTTCAACCAAATAAAAGATATAAAAATGTGTAAAATTTTATTTTTATACTTTTATTTAACATGATGTCAGAGTTTTCATGGTTGAAGGATGCATAGTTATCATGTGAATCTGAATAGTTTATAAACTTGAGTAAAGCTACTTTTGAGATAATTAAGTTATATAAAAGAAAATAATATTAATTCATTTTTGTTATACAATTGTAAAAACAATTTTTAGTTGGATTTATATATATATTTTAAATACCAATTACGCTCTATGAAGATTCACATTTCAACAAATAATAACACATCACTTATTATTATATTCATAATAAAAATTCTATAAAAATAATATGATAATGAGTTTCAATATTATGAAAAATTTTAAACTACAATAGTCTTAATCAAGTTGACTATCACAAATAGAAAAAAATATGGGTTAATTTAAGCTTTTATGCACAGAAATTTCATAAAAGTAATAAAATAGAATTATCATAGATCTTATCAATCATTTATAAATATATAATCACTAAATATAGAATAAATGTAGAATAAGAAGCAAGGGAGGAACTCGCATGTTATCGCAAACAATCGTGAATGTTAAATCGTATCGGTTTTTTACACGTTTAGTAGTAGTTTGTATGAAAATTTGGTATATTTATAATATCATTCTATTAAATTTTTTTAAAAACTGTATAGACAAATGATGATGGATTTGGATCAATTTAAGGAGCCAATACAGGGAAAAATAATGTATTTCATGCTAATTTACTAGTTTAAATTTAGTATTTAAGTGACAAAATTAAATTTGAATTGTTTTCATCTTCTCAGATAGAACGTTTATCTCAATTACATTGTAAAAATCCTGGCTTATTTGATATTTCTCCTAATGGCCAAAAAGAACCTAAAGTTGGTGGTGTTTTAGATCCAAGATTAGTATATTTAAAAAAAATTTTTTGATATACCTAAACTTTTATTATTAAGGGTGTTAGTAATGTATTATTTAATTGTGCAACATGCAAAAAATCTATAGTGGATTGTCCTGGCCATTTCGGACACATTGATCTTGAATTTCCATGTTTTAATATTGGATATATTAAGCTTATTATGAAAATATTACAAATCATTTGCAAGGTATCACCTTTACATAACTACATTATTGTTATATTATTTATAATACAGGAATGTAGTGAATTGTTATTGCCATATGATTTAAAATTAAAATTTTCAAAAATTTTAATTAATCCAGCTCTATCAAGCCATCAAAGAAAGATGATATTTGATAATATTGTGAAGGAAGCCAAAAAAATTAAAATATGCCCAAACTGTAGCTCATATAATGGACCAATTAAAAAAATTAATGGTTACAGGTTGGTACATGATCGTTATAAAGTCAATAATACAACCAAAAAATTGAAAGAAATTACTCAAAATGCTATTAAACAATTAAGACTCGATACTTGTATAATTCAACAATCAAGCCCAGATTTAAAAGGTGTTATGAATAGATTTTTGGTATTTTTAAATGATGTTGATAGATTGATTGTTTTAAGATTTTTAATTGATTTTAACTTTAACCTATCATTTATTTATATTGCTTTTATAATTATATTCTATAGTTTTTTTAATTTTTATGATAAATTTATGTTATTAATTGGTTGGTTGAATATTTTTTAGGAACCATTAACACCAGCTACCGTATTGAAATTGTTTCAAAATATTAAAAAAGAAGTATTTTTTGTTATAGTTTCATTTTTATCAACAATTTTTAATAACATCTTTTAATAGTATGTTCACTTTTTTTCCATGTGTCAAAATTGTACTCCTGTTGATTTAATATTTACTCGTGTATTAGTACCACCTGCTTGTATTAGACCATCAGTATTTTCAGAAACTCAAACAGGAAGGTAAAATTTAATTTTATTGTTGTGATTTTTATACCAGTTATATAAATTAGTAATGAAGATGATTTAACTATAAAATTAGAAAGTGTTATATGGGCAAATAAATCTATTGCTGATCATCGTAAAAATAGTTCTAATCTAGTTTTAATGCTAGAAGATTGGGAATACTTACAATCATATATTAGTTTATATATTAATGGGGAATTATCAGGATTACCACCCCATTTAACAGTACTTTATGCCTCAATATCTACTTGACTGAAAATATTTTAAACTAAACAATGGTTATTAATTTTAGGATGTTAGTGCTCCTCGTGGATGTATGCAACGTTTAAAAGGAAAATATGGAAGATTTCGGGGTAATCTGTCTGGCAAACGCGTAGATTTCTCAGGTCGAACAGTTATTTCACCAGATCCTAATTTAAAAATTGATCAAGTTGCTATTCCATTGCTTATAGCAAAAGTTATGACATATCCAGAGGTTGTTAATGGAGCTAATATTGAATTTCTTAAACAACTAGTAATTAATGGACCGGACAATCATCCTGGAGCGAATTATGTCACCAATAGAAAAGATCAAACCAAACAGTATTTTATTTATTTATTTATTTATTAATAATGAAAAAATATTTTTTTTTTCAGTGTACATATATCTTTTTTAATACATTAAAGATTAACGATTTTATTTTAGTTCAATCACCAATTCCTTATATTTACTATATTTTTAAATAACAAAAAATATTATGGGTTAAATTCTTACTGATTTTTTGTTGTATTCATTTATTGTAATTATTGCTCATAATCATTCACTTAATCTATTATATAATTTTAATATTTTCATTAAAAGGTTATATAATTAATTTATCTCTATTTTTTAAAGATTTCTAAAGTATGGTGATCGTGTAAAAGTAGCTGAAAACTTGCGTCCTGGAGATATTGTAGAAAGGCACATGCAAGATGGAGATATAGTTCTATTTAATAGACAACCGTCTCTTCATAGACTAAGTATCATGGCACATCGAGTAAAATTTAAACAATTTTGTTCTCTTTCTTAATTATATGTATCATATTTAGGTAATTGTTATGGATCATAGAACATTTCGTTTTAATGAATGTGTATGCACACCTTATAATGCTGACTTTGATGGTGATGAAATGAATATTCATTTGCCGCAAACTGAAGAAGCTCGTGCTGAGGCAATTACATTAATGGGTGTAATTTTTGTTTTGGATTATAGAAAATTAGTATCCCACTGCTATTTATGTTATTTTCTCTAGGTAAAGAACAATATTTTAACACCAAGAAATGGTGAACCGTTAATATCAGCTACTCAAGATTTTATTACTGGATCTTATTTATTAACACGAAAGGATACATTTTTAACAAGAAATGAAATTTCACAACTTATTTCATGTTTTCTATGTGATGATGATATTGGTAAAAGGATTAAATTGCCTCCACCAACTATTCTAAAAGTGAATATATATTTTACTAAAAATAAATTTATAATTCATAAGTTAGTTTCCGATTTTTTTTAAATTTGTTTGTTAGTGAATATAGTAAAAAATTATTAACATTTGAATATCTTAATGCAAGTATAGATTACTAAGCATTACTTATGTGCTTTTTTTATTTAATTAATGTCGCTTAATACAAATTTCAATTGAATTAATAATATATTTTTTCGGTATAATATAATTCGTATTTTGCTTATTTTAGTTAATTATTTAAAAATATTTCAGATAGATTTGTAAAAAGTTTCAGAATTTTTAAATTATTTGTAGTAGTTTATGGTTATTTTAACGATTCAATGTAATTTTTGTTTATTTAACATTATTAATTAAAACTTTAAACTAGCCAATAGTAATAATGGCTTGTTATATATCTAAAAAAATTTAGCCGGTTAAACTATGGACTGGAAAACAGGCAATTTCCTCACTTCTTTCGCCCTTTACTACCTTCAAATCGAAATTAAATCTTACGACAAAAACCAAATCTTACACATCTAATGAAGATCTATGCAACAATGATGGATATTGCGTTATTTTTAATGGAGAATTGATGTGTGGTGTGGTAGATAAAAGTATTATTGGTTCAGGATCTAAAAATACCATATTTTATCACATATTACGAGAATATGGTGCAGAAGTATAATCAATCTTTGTTAATATTTATTATTGTTATATTCTTTAGGAATGTAGTAAGGTGATGTGGAGATTTTCAAGAATTACACCATTATATTTAAGTATCAATATAATTATTTTTTCCAATACATAAAGTATGATTATATTGAAAATATTTTAGTGAACAAAGGATTTTCTATTGGAATTAGTGATGTCACTCCTAGTGATAACTTGCTAAATTTACTGGATGAATTAGTTATTAATGGGTAGGCAACCATTTACAAAAAATTAATGGATTAAAAGCTCATACCATTAATTAATTAATTAGTTATGCAAAATGTGAAGAATATATTACAAAATGTCGTAATGGTGATTTACCTACTCAACCGGGATGCTCGTCAGATGAGACTTTGGAAGCATTGATTCTTCGAGAGCTTTCAACCATTAGGGATTCTGCTGGTAAAGTATGCTTAAATGAACTACCTTCCAATAATTCACCATTAATAATGGCATTGTGTGGATCAAAAGGTAACATACTGTAAACGTATGCAGTGTTAATTTGTTACCATTGTTTAACTAGTTTTATTCTATAGAATAATTTTTTTGTTGTGAATATAATATTTTAAACTAAAAAAAATTGAATTTAATGATTTAAATTATCCCTTTATTAAATTTTATACTCTAATATTGAAGCTTTAATAAAAATTAAGTGTTATTAGTCTAATTGCATATATTTTACTATAATTTCTACTCATAATTCATCTAAATACATTTTTTAAATAATTATTATTTATGAAAAAAAGTTACGAATGTTATTTTTTTAGGATCCAATATAAATATATCTCAAATGGTTGCATGTGTAGGACAGCAAGCATTAAATGGCAAGCGTACACCAGATGGTTTTGAAGCTAGAACTTTACCACATTTTAAAAAACATCGTATATTTCTTTTTTGTATTACTTTATTGAAATGTAAATAATAGAAAAAACTCCAGATGCTAAAGGATTTGTTAAATCGAGTTTTTATTCAGGTTTATCGCCAACTGAGTTTTTTTTTCATACAATGGCAGGGCGAGAAGGTGCACTTTATCCATCAACAGAGGTCCCTATTATTGTAACATTATGTCAATTTAGGTTTGGTAGATACGGCAGTCAAAACTGCTGAAACTGGATATATGCAACGTCGTCTTGTTAAAGTAACACACCTCAATATTGACGTATAATAAATGTAAGTGTATAATTCATACGTTAAGTGTCTTGAAGACTTATGTGTGCACTATGATGATACTGTCAGATCAGCATCTAATCATATTATTCAATTCCTATATGGTGGTGATAGTCTTGACCCAGTTGAAATGGAATGTGAATCTGGTCCTATAAATTTTTCTGCTATTTTTAATAATATTACAAATAATATAAAAAACAATAATACATTAGAAGAGTGTATGGATGATAGTGCTATTGAAATTTATGTAAATGAATCAGTTTCATGTTGGTTGGTTACTCCAACAACTTTATTTGTGTCTAATCTTGTGTAAATGCTAAGATTTTTAATAATTTATAATATATATATTATTTTAGTAAATTTCTTTGTGAGAAATCAAAACAATGTTTACATTATTTAAATAAATTTAATCAATATTTATCAGTACTTGACTCATGGCCAAGTATTGAATACTTTATTGTTGATATTTGTTGTTTTAATCAATTTCTACTAGTCATCAAGATAACTAAAAGTTTTGTTCAGAAATTTTTATCTATATGCCAACGTAAATATATGAAGGCTAAAATTGAACCAGGAACTGCAGTTGGTGCTATATGTGCGCAAAGTATTGGTGAACCTGGTACTCAAATGACGTTAAAAACCTTTCATTTTGCTGGAGTTGCTACAATGAGTACTGTTATTATTATTATTATTGTATTTTATTATATGATTCTAGATATTACATTGGGTGTACCACGTTTAAAAGAAATTATTAATGCTACTATCAATATAAGTACACCAGTAATTACAGCACCATTGGAAGACTCTAAGAATTTAGATAGCGCTAGAATAGTTAAAGCACGAATTGAGAAAACAACTCTAGGAGATATTTGTGAATTTATTGAAGAGATTTATCTTCCAAATATATGTTATTTGTTGTTAAAATTAGATAGAAACCGTATTAAATTACTTCAACTTGAAGTTACCGAAGAATCTATTTGTAATTCAATTGCCAACTCAAAGCTCAAAATTAAGCATGAACAACTTTCAATTATATCAAAAGGATATATTGCTGTTACTTTAATTTCAAGGCAACATAGTTCAAAATACTTTGTTATGCAACAACTTAAAGTATCTGTATCAAACGTTACAATCAAAGGTTTTGATGGTGTAAGTAAAGCTATTATTCATATGGATGATGATTGTAATTGTGCTTCTCCTCGATACAAACTTATTATTGAAGGGAATGATCTTACAGCTGTTATGACTACTTTGGGTAATTTTTTAATATATGATTGTTTTATTCATTGAAAAAAAAATAATCAATAATCTCACTGTTTTATTATTATTACTCTATAATAGTCCAGCATATTATGGGCTATTATAATAGGTATATAATTTTTTTTACACATTAATTGGGCATATATAACTATATAGATTTGCATGTTTTTTTTAATATAATTTTTTCTTTTAAAAAGATAGATAAGTATTATAAATATTCATGGGATTTTTAGGTTACTTATTATTTGTTCATTTATTATTAATTTAAAAAAAATTATATACTAAAACGACAATTGTAACCATATTTAATTTTAATTATAATAATAAAATGAAGATATTTAATATAATTTTAATTAAGGGGTTCAAGCAACCAAGGTGAAGTCAAACAGCACGCATTCGGTATTTAAAACACTTGGAATTGAAGCTGCACGTTCTACAATTATAAATGAAATTCTCTATACTATGAAAAATCATGGTATGTCAATTGATTCTAGGCATGTTATGCTACTAGCTGATTTAATGACTTATAAGGTATTTCACTTGTTATATATATTTCATCTGAGTTTATATGAAAAAAAAATGATATATTAAATAATTTATACTAATTAAGGGTGAAGTTCTTGGTATTACTCGTTATGGATTATCAAAAATGAAAGAAAGTGTACTAATGTTGGCATCATTTGAAAAAACAGCTGACCATTTGTTTGATGCTGCTTATTTTGGTGATTGTGATGATATAAATGGTGTAAGTGAATCAATTATTATGGGTAGACCAATTAAATTAGGTACTGGTTTGTTTAAATTACTTTACAAACCAGATGCTGATATTATTACTAGTTCTACAGATATATCTAGTAATAGTACTCAAGACAATATCTATAAATCATCATTTTTTGAAGAGACATACAAATATTGTTAGTACTAGTAACTTGATAATGATTTATTATATGTATAATTCATCCATAACAACGGTTATTTTTTAAATTCAAACATAATGTGCTTATTAATTTTATGTAAATATTTGATCATATCAATTATTATAGCTATTATAAATTGATTCATTTATAATAACCACATGTTGGTATGATTTAATTCTATTAAATATTAGTTGAATAGTTTTCTGTTATACTATATGGATATATTTTTTTACTAAAATATTAAAATACAACAATAACTAGCAAAATATAACGATTATCATTTCAAAATCGGATATTATAATATTAGTAATTGTAGTTTTATAGTTGTAAAGTATTATATATAAAAATTTAATTTAAATGATTTATTTAGTCATATACTATGAATAGGAAATATAAGTAAGATATAGACATGTGTTATATTTTAGATTTCTCTGTAATTAACCAAAAATAATGGCTATGGGAGTTAACATTAATAAAACATAGTATTTCAATAGATGTGGTTAACTATTGTACTAATAGCTATTGATGATACAATTGATTCTAATGATGGAATCATAAATCAAATTTTATTTGAATACTTATGAAAAATTATATAGTTCAATTACTGGTTATTACTAATAGCAGATAATAAATTATATATACAACTTAATTATATGTTTGTTTTTCAATATTTAATGTAAAAAATCTAGAATAATGCGAAATTTATTAAGTAATTTATAATTAAGTACAACAATGCTAAAAAAAATGCGATTATTAGTATTAGTAGTCGACCGTACACGACTACTAAATTGATGTGAAGGTGGTGAAAGTTATTGGCGGTATTGAGAATATTTACGAATACTGTTCCATCAAGGAAAAATCAGAATAAAAAATGTTTTAAAAAATTTTAAAAACATTATTTTATTAAACTAATTTTTTAACTATTAGATTTGAATAACAGACAAATAGTACATAAAATATATTATTTAAATCAAGATTGTACAATCTTTCAGATAACTTGAACATTGAGGAAACAATAATTGGATCAAAATGTATGATTATGCTTTAAGAGAAGCATCATTTTTGTTATTTGTATGACTATCCATTTCTAAACCAGTATTATTAGAATTTTTTTGTGCTGCTATGTCATGATAAGCCCATGGTTGTAACTCACTAGATCCAAACAATAAATATGGTATACCAGTAGCAATTGTTATAGCACCGGTTGCAATAAATGCATTTCTCCATCCAGTTTTCGCTTCCTATTTAAAATTTTAACAATCTAGAAGAGTATAAAATAGACAAATTACTTTGCTATTGTTAACAATACTGTTTACAATTTCAGGATTTGCAATTCCAGAAATAGAACCAAATGTGTTTGAAATTCCCATGACAACACCTGCATATCTAGGAGCCATATCAATAATGGATGTAAAATAACCACTAGTATTAGCACCATAACAAGCCATAGATAATGATATGAGTATAATTGCAAAAACTTCTTGATCACATCTAACAACACCAACAAACATAATAAAAACTCCAGAAATAACAAATCCTATAAGGAATTAAAAAGTTATTTTATTCAAAATAAAATACCAATAAAGGAGCTAATTTTTCGAAGTTTTGTTTTATTTTTTGGATTTTTTTTGATAAGATAATCAATCAATCTAGAATAGACCATTTGTACAACAAAACTCACAATGAATGGTATCATTGATACAAGACTAGACTAAATATAATAAAGTTAATGATTTTATATTGAATAGAGGTACTTTTTTTGGACTATATCCATAAACCTCTTTTAAAAATTTAGGATGACCAGTAAGAAGACCATAAAGTAAAAAGTTATTTGCCATCTGCCCAAAATGACATGTCCAAGCTGGAATAGACTTTAAAATTTCAACAAATGGCACGTCCTATCATTATTATTATTATATTGTATATATGTGTAAAGTTAACATTACACTGAAACCAATATGATCATCATTATTATGACTACTGGAGTGATTTCTTGGTTTATTTGTAATATAGGTATATTCTTCATCTGATATATATGGATGTGTATTAGGACTATCAAATCCCATAAAGAACCACATTAAAAGTGAAAATAAACCTAATCCTCCTAATAAAAAAATTTAGAATATAATTTATTGTATAAAATATAAAAATGATGTACTTAATGAAAATTAACTAAGTAAAATTTATATATTAAAATACAATTTTTAACTTAGTTGATTTAACATTTCATCTAAACTATACATTATTTTTTATATTTTTTGTAATGAAAAAAACCACCAATTTAAATAACAACATACCACTAACGTAGAAAAAAAGTCCCCATCCTCTTAAAGACGATTCAGTAATAAAACCACCAATACCATAATTTACAATAAGACCAAATACATTACCTATAGAGTGTTTTATTGATTGATTGATATATATAAAAGTGTAATAAACCAATCAAATACTTACCTGTATGAGTAAAAACAGCTAATGTAGTTCTTTCTTGAGGTGGACTCCATGTACTAACAATTTCATGTATTACAGGAATAACTGGACCCTATTGAAAATTAAATTTTCATGGATATAAAATATAGAAATACCGAGAAAAAACCAGAAAGTATTCTAGCAAAAATAAATGCATAAACACTAACATCTGCCAATGAGACTGATATAATTTGAGCAAGAGATGAACCAAACAATGTAATAGCAAGCGTAGCTCTTGGACCAATTTTTGCTGAGAGAAGTCCTCCAATAAGATGAGTACATGCATATCCATAGAAAAAACAACCAAGAATTGTACCTATTTATTTTTTCGTATTAAATAAAATATAGCTATAATATTAAAAAGTATATTATATACCTATCAATGATGAATTCCATGGAAAATAAGCTGGTATAGGTGGTTTTGCCGACTAATAATAAATTTTGATAGATATTATCAAACATAAATTATTATTGTATAATAAAATACACTTGATTTGTCTTCTGTTATACATGGTGATGTTTTATTATTTACTTTTGGTGCAACCATTGTCAACACAGAAACACTAATATTACTACGATGCATATATAACACCAATAGAGCAAACCATGTTGAGAAGCAAACCAGAAAACGAACTTTAATTTTTGGATTTCCTTTCATTTGACTTTTATTTTCAGAAAATACACAATGTTAACTAAAAGTCACAAACTAGTTAGTTACTATTACTGGCGATCGCCTTCAGGAATAAAAAATGCTCGCTAAAGCGCCCTATCCGATTATATAATGTTAAGCCATTGTAATCATAATGTTTATGATTAAATAAGATTAAAGCTCTATTTGTAAGAATCCATGTCATAAATAGCGTGCTTCTCTATCGTATATTTAATAAGGTTTTTTATATTTGACAGTTGAAATATAATTGTTAACAATTGTAAATTTACTAATGAACAACTAATCTGATTTTCTATAAAATATAGCTTATAACATCTTATACTTTGATTAATTAAGTTATACAGCTAGTAGGAAGATATACTTAGCTTATAATGATAAAAAATTTACTTTAAATTATTAATATAATAATATAATCTACCTTTAATACACTGCTTCATTTATTCTTAAAATTCTTCATAAATTTTGATATTTATAATATAATTTATACTTTTTTTGTGAGTATATTTTGCTATTTAATAAGTAAATTACTTCATAGTTTTATATTTTTTATTGTGGTGAATCTATACCCTATTTTTTATCCTATAATAACATTTAATCGAAGATATACGAGAAACTTTTACAATTAATTCAAGATAGTTTAATTTTTGAACTTGATAATGTGTTTAATTCATATTTTTTATGTTTTTGTGATGCGCAACATTTTTTTTGAAAAAACTTATTCATTACAAATTATATTTTAAAGTCAAACTCCCAATTTGATCATTAAGAATAACTTTTCTATTATTTAATACGATTAATTCCTAGTTGGTTTTTTTACACCTTATTTAATTTATTTCTAATTTAATGAATTCTTACTTATAAACAATATTTCATTAACTTTATATACATATTAATTGTACAATAGCTCTATGACTGTATAGTTTTGTTAATTTTATAGTATTTACAATTTACTTGTAGATTTTTTGCTCTTCTGTTTATTTTTATTAATACAACATTAATCTTAATAGATAAATTTAATGTTTAATACATTATTGACATTTTTTATTAATATCTTAGATTAAGAATAATGATGTGATGACTAACTTATCTTTTATTTTATTTGCTATTCTATGTGCTACACATAGATATATTGTCCCCTAAAATTTATATAAAAATAAATTTTTATGTCATTTTTTATTATTACTGCATGATTACATATAAATTTAATCATTTGTAGAATAAAAATTAACATTGTGCATACGCATTATTATACCGATTTCATACGATTATATAATCGTTGAACTAGATTAGCATTTAATTAATCTCGTTATTTTAGCTATCAGTGAATTACCTGCTTTTCTAAATACTTTTTTGTCATTATCATTTTTTTATTTATAATGTGATTATTTTTTGAAATATAGATTCTATAATTGAATAATGATACTAGTTGTGACTGAACTAATTTATATCTTACTTTATTTTGTTTGTTATATTAAATAACAGATTTTCACCTATAACATGGAGTAGATAAATTTTAGTGCATCTGCATCAATTTTTTATAATATTAAAAATTATTTTTGAATGTTAATAATACTAATTAACTATTCCATTAGATAATAATAGGGTTTTAATAGTTTAGTTTCCATTAAAAAAGATTACTTAAAATGTAATGCTAATATTTTAGATCATACATTGACTTGAAAAACATAAAATACACAAAAATAAAATATTTTTATTAAAGAATTTAGTTAAAACCATGTGTTCATGTTACATTTTACTGAATAGCTTATATCTTGTTATCTTTAAACACTATCAGATTGATAATATAATGGTTCAAACATCATATCTTATGCAGGAAAAAGTTAAATAGCATTAAGATTTTAATAAATTTTTATTTTTATAATTTTAACACTTATTTTTGAATTTAACTGTGTGATAAATCTACTACACTAAATATGTGATAGATTTCTTACTTTATACTAACTTTCTTATATTGATATACATAATAGGACATCAAAATAGGAAACAAAAATTAAAATAGATTACTAATATTTATATATAAGATACATTAATAACTTTTATAAAATAATACATCATATAAAAACAATTTTAAATAGTTAATGAGTCTTTATTTTGTATTAAAAAAGAATAGATAATATTCAATATAAAATGTTCCTATTAAAGCATAAATTCTAAATTCATATCTCGATTTGACTCCCCCACTTTTTCTATATTTCTACTATCAACTACTTATAACAGAATGTCTATTGTAGCTGGAAGAATCTACAGTGTGTTGTAACATGTATCTAGAGAGAGTATGTTTTTTAACTTGCTAACTTTAGGATGTAAAAATATATCAATAATAATGTGTCAATTCTGTTTATTTATCAAGCATTTGTGATAACCTTCCTAGAATATTTCTAGGTTAATTTAGCTTACAATAGAGTTATATTCGGTTAAAGATAAGTCACACAGCATAGTGTGTTAATTTTTGAACTCACAGAACAATAAATAACCATAGAATAACAATGCGACTTTATCATATTCATTAAACAATCACTATTAACAAGGTATGTATTAAGATACACTACATATTTTATACCATAAATAATGAAGTGTTAGTTATTTTAGCATATATACAATTTTTTCCACAGTATAGATCTTTTGAATATAAAGAATGAATTATCTATCAATTGTTAATAAAATAAACTTATCTTTTTATGAGATGTATCTTATAAAGTTATTTTAATTTTGTTAGTCATTAAAAAGTATACATATACATATTTAAAAATAAAATCTTATTTTTTAAGTAATTTTCATAAGAAATTAAAATGAATCTTCCTTGGGTTTTTCAAATTCAATATCCTTTTAATATTATAAACAAGTTTTCCACTAGTTTTTATATCACATTACCACCTTTCAGGAAAAAATTCATATTCAATAGCTTTTAGATTCTATTTACAACCTTTTTGGATAAGTTCTGTAAATATTGACTAAGATTAATAAAAAGAATCAGTAAATAGTGGAAATTAACCTCCAATATTTATTTTATTAATACACACTTAATAGCATATTACTATTCATTTAGGAAAGTGCTTAATGAATAATATAGAAAAATAGATTTAAGCACATAGTTTTAATAATAAATTTCATGTCAGATATGAATGATATATATCAACTAGAAACTTAAATAATCTACCTAACTATTTCTTAAATAAATACACACATCTATTGAGCATATAAATTACATAATAAAGTATCAAAATACATTATCTATCAATTATTTAGAATATAATGATAGATACTTTATTTAAGTGGACAATTTAGCAACATTTGATAATGGAACACGAATATTCGTTCTATCATTAGAAGAAGCAATCTTAATAGTGCAATCATGGCCAGATATATCCATAATGGTACCTTGCTTACCAACATGCTCACCACATAATATTTCAACATTATCATATTGAATTGGTTTAACAAGAATAATATTTTTTTTATCATTTATAGTAACAATATCATTAGTATCCTTCAACTGAATAGTATAAGAATTGAAAGATTTATCAATAATTCTACCAATACAATTATGAAATTGTTTGTTTAGAGAATTATTAATCTTAACCTCAAAATTGATATTAAAATTAGTAGAGGTAGCAGCAGCTGATGAAGAATAATATGGATGTGATCTATTTATAGAATTATCAGGTGATAATGGTTGGTTGATATATTTTTGATTGGTTAATGTATCACTTTCATAAAACTTATTTAATGATGAATTATTTTGATGTCGATCATCTGTTGTATAGTCATTCATGCCACCTACACTATAAGTACGAGGTGTAGCACTACCATGTGCCACTGGAGTAAACATTGATGCCTCAAAATGAGGGGTAGTTGGAAAATGATATTGACTACCACCTCCAGTACCCCCCAAAGGATTATATCCAGGAGTTTCTGATCCAAGAGAATGATAAGGTGTATGCTGAGCTGATTTCAAACTATAAGGTAGTGGTGTATTAATAGGAGATGCAGTATTGTTGGTTCCTAATGAACGATCATCACCCTCATATGTAAAGTGAGACATATCAACAGATATTGTTTTACTATTAGTATGTAGTTCAATACGAGCAAGTTGGCCACTACAATCACGAACAATACCATAATAACCTTTGTAAGGTCCATAAATAATACGAACAGATTTACCACGGATATTTTTGATACTCTTATTGTTAGTATACTGATTATGGCAGGTATTATTTCTTATACGATTCGAATCCCCATAATATGTAGAGAACCTTTGGTTATTGTTCACTGAATTTATACGTGGTGACATAGGAATAGATGTGTTATGAAGAGTGTTAGAACTACCACCATGCAATCTTGATGATAAATCAACAAATGACGATGATGTAGATCCTCCATCTGCGTTATTATTATTGTTACTATTTGATTCAACAACAAGACTACGTGTTTTACAAGTAAACATACATCGATCTTTTTTAACCATAGGACTGTAAACAAATGCCCACTCATAGATAAGCATCTTAATTTGTCCAACAACATCTTTATAAGAGTCAAGTCCAACTACGCGCACTGTATCACCAATAGTAAGTGGATTATTAAATTTATCACGAAAAACACCTTTTTTTGGAGTATATTTTTGTATGTTATGTATTTTTGAGGTGTTATATTTTCCCATTTGATTCAAAAATTCAACATTTTCATTTTGAATTCTCGTTATACAACCGACAGTATTAGAATCTATACGAATAAATTCACCAACTTGAAATTTTCCAAAAGAGTCCACTCCAGAAAACCTATTAGTAGTTTTACGAAGGTTGTGGGAAAAAACTTTCATTTCTAAAAATGAATCGCTAGAAAAAACTATGACATAAGGATCTTCTACACGAACAACCATTCCAGTTTGACCTTGATGCTCGCCTGATATTACTGCAACTGGATCACCAATAGTAAAATATTTTTTTAAAGCATCAACAGTCAATTGTATTACAGTTTTTTCATTATTTTTATCATCACAATCTACTAATTTTACTTTAATACTTTCACCATCGATAGAAACAATATGGCCTATCATATTGGATAGTTCACCGTTTTTTATTTGAACAAGATCATTTACAATAAAAGGGGATACATTAGATGTTGAATGAGTCTCATTTATACAAGGTACATTAGGATTAGTTGACGTTGTTTTGTTAAGAGTGACTGTGAAGTTGTTGGTTAATGCTTCATTTTTAGACGCAACATTAAATTTTTCTAATTCATTCAATTTCGGCTCAATGCCAGTTATCATTAATGCTTTAATGGGAAAGCGTTTATAAAGAAATCCATCTTTATATCTGTTACCATTAAATTGATAAAAACCCGAATGATCTTGTGTAAGTATACCACCTTCACGTCGTATTTTATCAATATTAAACAATGAAGCTTCTGGTCGAAATATCTTTTTTTCATTATCTTTATGATCGTTGTTGTCATTTCTATTAATTGATCGATAATCGATTCTTGGAATTAATTTAACAATAACTGAATTTTTAACTTTATCTACTGAATCAACTAGACCTAAGTCATTTCGATATTCCCCTCTTTTCACACGTATCCAAGAATCTGGTTCAATAACAACTGCTTCTTTGACAACTTTTAACACGTGTGGCATTTCTATCAATGGAACCATCTTTTGTTTATTTATACCAAACGTGAAATAAGATAAACCTTCTATAGCACTTTTTACATAGCTCTGTTTATAAGCTTCAACATATATAAAACCTTTAATTCCGTTCTGATAGACGGCAGACAGAATATTTAAAGGATTTGCTTTTTTCATAAGATAAATTGATTTTCTCATTAGGGCTAAAACAGCATTGGCTTCTTGACCAATTTGACATCTCACCATCCATAAACTTGGATCTCTTAACAAATATTATATATTCAATAAAAAATGATTGGACCACTTAAAAATAATATACTTTATAGTAGGCAAAAGTCTTTTTTTATGTATTGTACCTGGTTGCTCAGCTACGGGGATGATACCTTCATGTTCATCATCACTATATTATATAATTTATTCAATATTGTAAAATATAAAACCCTATACTGAGATGTTGTTTCGGTCCATCTTTTTGCCAATTCTTCTAATTGATCTTGATCAGCATCACGAATTGCATAATCTAAACGTGATATTCTGCGTTTATTATATATATTCATTTTTTCACGCTCTCTAATTCTCTTTTCCATCTCAGCAAAGCCTTCTTCGGCATCCAACTCATCATCATCTTCTTCTTCTTCAGCTGATACTTCTTCAACTTCATGAAGAATAAAATCACTTAAATTTCTCCGTTTTCTTGATGATTTTTTGGGACCTTTTTTTGGGTTGCTTTTCGACATGGAATCATCATCATCATCATCCGTGGCATTACTTTCGATATCACTTTCATCATAGGTATCACTCACATCTTCAAAATCATCATCTTCTTCCTATTTATATAACATAAGACATAGTAAAATTAGAAACAAATATCTAGGAATACATTGGCAATAAAATCATCAGTGTCAACATCTAAATCTTCTGACATATTACGCGAGAAAAAACGAATTATAGCGATTACTATAGAAGATGATTCTAATTAATTTTTTTTTTTATTAATATAGATAATTTCTTTTTCATTTATTTCCATTGAAATATATCTTGCAAGTATAAAAAGGAAGTCTGATAAGCGATTTAATACTTTAAATGCATTTGGACATAATTCATTTTTTTGGACAAAAATTGTTAAACTATAGCAAAAGTGAATATCTATAGTCTTAATAATAATATTCTATTTTTTTAATTAATTTTTTTAATATTATAAATGCTTTTATACTTATAAACAAATGTTAACATAATATACATATATATTGATATTACTTTTTGTATACATGTATAAATTCTTATATATAATATTTGTTCAATTATAGTGAAAAAAATTTAAAATATCTTGAATATAAATTATAAAGACGTTTTCAAATTAAAATTCCAAATAAGAGTTTCACCATCATACAATCGATAGTCACGTGACATCGTTTTAAAATACTATAATAATTGTTTTTATTGTGCATGTAGAACTATTAAAAAAAAATATTTATGATTGAACATTGTAATTCATCATATTTTTATTTTGCAAAAAGATAGATCATATTACTTTGAATTATTCCTATTAAATAATAGTAACTAATATTAAATGGACATTAAAATTTAATTTATTTATTGTTGAATTAAGTATAAAATAATATAACAAAAATTTATAAGAATTCTATTTTAAATTGTAAAAAAAATAAGTTTAAAACAATTATTTTAAACATATGTAATTATGTTATAATCAAAAGTTAGAGTTAAAACTAATTCACATTTTAAATATTATTACTTAATTAAATTAAAAAAATGAGCTATTAAAATTAATTTATAAAGCATTATTTACATAAAAATAGCTATGTAACATACGATCGTTCTGCTCTACGACACACACATCTAGCAATATGGATTGCACAAATTTCTTTTGAACCAGACTAGAGAAATAAAATTAAATGATTCAATCAATTATTTTTTAATAGTATTGTAAAACATTTACAGGTAAAATAAATGAAGAGAGTGGTTTCAAATGAAAATTCATACTATCGATTAATTTTTCAAGTTTGACAACAAAATGGTTACATTGGCTATCAATATTAACTTTTTCTATAAACAAATTAGTAAGGTAGTTACATTACAATAGATTATATTATTTAAAAAGATAAGTTACCAAGTTTTTTAGAAGTTGAAGTCAATGATGGTGTTGCAACATGAGATGCTATATCTTGTAATTGCTGTTGTATCTATAAAAATATAAAAAATGTAGTTATATAAGTATTTTTAAATTAATTTTGTAGTATTTAATATATAGAATACTATAAGATATAAATATAATAAAATATATAAATGATTAACTCTAAATTGTATAAAGATATTATAAATATGATTAAACATATGTTTTAATGAATATATTAAATAAATAGAGTAGATATAAAAAAATCACATACTTCAATTAGAATATCTTCTATTTGTTGATGATTCAGGCTTTTGGTAAAGATAATATCATGAATTTGAGCTCGAATATTACTACAACAAATATTACATATAACTACAATTGATTAAATAGACCCAATATGGGAAGATGTTTCATCAAGATTTCCCAAAGCATCAAAAATAGGATCATTTTTCTTTCTTCTTTCACCATTAAACAATGATGTTATTCCTACATTATTATTATGCAACATTTACTATAAATTATTACCAGAATCACCTGTTTTTGTATATATTTTAGGAATTTTATCACAACTAAAAGGGATTTCATGTAATTACAAGTTTAAATAATTAATGTTACAGTAATTTTTGTTGTGAATACATTTCTTTATATCTCAATCCTATTCTAAAGGTATTGTAATGAATATTTAACAATTTAAATAATATGACATTATTCATTGACCGCCCGAGAAAGAACGAAATACCGTTTTAAAATTAAAACAATTTAAGTACCTTTTGATAAAATAACATTCGTGAACTGTATTTTTTATATAAAAGAGCTAGAAAATAGTTATTTACCAAACTTTTGTGAACTAATAAGTTATATATATATATAAAAGCTATTTTTGCTGTATTTAAAAATTAAATCAATCATTATATCAATTATTGATTAAATATACATGATTTTATGCTTTTTTAATTGAAAAACGTTGTAGTTTTTACAAATATTTATTTTTATATTGTTAAATATATGGGAATGAATAAAAATAAACGTTTATGATAGATATTTACTTAAAAATCTTGTATACATTTCATATACTGAATAGAAACAACGATATCTTTTGATATGTAAAGTACGTATCATCTTTATAATGGAGTTATTTTAATCATATATTTCTTCAAAACAATGCTTATTATCAGTTAAATAAATAGTTTAAACTTAATAATGGCGTCTAACTTTATTATACTATATAAAATGAAAAATTATTCTATAAATTTATAGAATGATTGGATCTAATTTATTTTTTTTATAATATTATATGTATTTAATGCTATTAATATCATAAAGCATTTTTTGGTTGCATTTAAACATGATGACACCTATGTTAAGGATTATTGTTAGTTTTTTTAATATCATACTTGTTATAATGACTAATCATACTGTCTATCTAGCTAATAAATGTATACGAGTATAATAAAAGTAATAATTTGAATAATTTATAAACATTAAAATAATAAACAAATATTACTATACACTAATGTAAAAATTATAGTATAATATGCTAAAACACATGATATAATCGGTTGAAGGGATGGTTATCACAACTGATTAGAGTAAATGAATATGGAAGCTTATAAAACCTTTTTCATAGCTAAACTATTGTTTCTATGAGGGGTTCAATTATTTTTAGTTTTTTTAATAGTATAAAACATACATTAAACTATATATTTATTTTATTTTTCAATGAAATATTTAAATTAATTGTTTAAAATTACACAATTTATAATTCAAAAATATAATGTATTCATATTTGGTACTATACTTTCAATATTTAAGAGAATACATAGTTCAATGTGGTAATAAGTCTTCTATTATTTGAAATATAATTTTAGTAATTTTTAAAATAATATACTTCTATTCCCTTATAAAATTACTTCATAATAAAAATTTAATTAAAAAAGAGATTATATAACTATATTGTAGTTAAAATTCATTAAAATTGGCACAAAAGATAGCCTATTCTTTTTTTATTCAACAAATAACTATTTAATTAAAAAGTTCTAGTTTAAATAAATAAATAAACTCAATTTACTTTATATAACTCATAAAACACAAGAATAACATCAAATTAAAATCATTTAAAGTTTTTAAATAAATAAAAAATATACATGATTACGTTATAATAAATCATAATATTAATTAAATAATTTATATTTTTAATATAATATACTAGCTATTAAGCAAGCTATACATTTTAATACATCATAATTGTATAGGTAGAAATTGTTATGAAAGAAGCTTTAATATACCACAATTAAAATATATAACATGTTATCTTTAATTTGATACCACCATAACATATTAATTATTTATTGGGTAGTATATCCATAGAAAGAAGCAATAGAACTGCCAAAATCAGCGACTAAAAAATCAAAGCCACTATCACTATGAGATGGATTTGTTTGAATAGCCCAATTAACAATGAGTTCTTTATAACCCTAAATGATTATTAAAGTTAATATGTTGATAAAAAAATAAATAAAATTTGTTTACTGGACCATATGTAGATTTAGTAGGATCTTTGGGATTAATAATTTTTTGATTAACAATAACACTGAAACGAAGAAGGATTAATGATGAACTTGATTTATCCATTTTTTTCATTGTTACTATCTAAAATGATATCATTATATCTAGCAATTATATCATGATTCATATACATCTGTATCATAGACATCTAGAATAATAGGAACAACTTTACATGTATCAAAAAAATCTTTAGAAGAGGCTAATAGTTGAAAACACTCAGACGTTGTCCATTTTTTTACAAGATCCATATCACGTTGTGTTACAATAGCCTAATAAAAACAAATTAGAATCACATAATAGAATTTATTAAAACAAATATATAATTGATATAATAAAATTACATCAATAAGACCAGGAATAATAATATTTTCCCAATTATATAAAAATAATTCCTTATTAAAGTTAGGATTAAACATAAATATATTTTTGTAAGTATCAATATAATCTTTATTAACAAAACATCCCTCTAATAATTAGTAATTTATGAAATTTACTATAAAAAATACGTATAAGTCTTTTAGTTGCATGAATTGATTCATTTAGTGCTTTATATGCTGAATTTTCAGAATTTCGAATAAAAAACTTTATTCTATTCATCCCTATATATTATATAACATTTATTTCAATAAAGTGGTAATAAATATTACAGCTAAAATTCATAAATAGATCATTGATAATATAATCAATGCCTTTTCTTGGAGAACACATAATTGATGTGCGTTCGCATCTACAGTATAAATTAAATAAAAAAAACAGTTGGTATGTTATCCATTCATATATATATATACAAATGAGAACAACTATCAACATACATTAACAATTGAAACTATATTTAATGAATTAAATATTATTTTTCTTAATAATTTTTACAAACTAATATCAATAAATCCATCCAATAATATTTTTAATATGTTTCAAACATTATTAATACAATTTATGTTTAAAAATTTAGTATTAATATAAATAAATTAAAAATAAAATATTATGGATGTATATTTAAACAAGAATATATGTACATTAATTATAAAATTGAATAAGTTTTATCTTATTGAAGTAAATACACATATAATAGAATATATACGGTGTGATTAGACTATTTTCCAATTGATGTGTTAATTTCCACAAATCTTTTGAGCCTATTTTAATGCTAATTTAAAAAACTACATCAAAATTAATTCCATACATCCAATATTATAACATTTTGGTGCATCATTAAAAAAGAACCCAGTAGATTCATGCATAAATCTTTTTCCATATATCGCTATTTGACTATTATTATCAATTTGGGGTATCCTAGTTTTAATGTTGGTTTCATATGTTTGATATATTTTATCCAATTTTTCATTTAAAAAATTGTATTTTAACTTATATTTTTGAATATTTTTTTTTGAAATATCAATCTATACAAAATAATTTGAATAGGTGAAATATAATATACAAATCATGAATACATATTCATGGGTTGAAGAATAAAGTCCTTGTATTAGTTTTTTTGATTCATCAATATATCTTGTCTTTGTAATATAAAAATACGTTTAACTATAAATTAAATAAGTTACCATAGTGTTGTTAATAAAGGTTAAATTTTTTTTCAAATTCCGAAATTGAGAACTTTTATGAATATTTTTTAAATTTTTCTAGTTAAAAATATATTTACTAATAATAAATACACATTATTTATTACATCTTCTTTAGCAGTTTCTTCTTCAACTCGTTTTTTAAATGCAGTAAAAAAATCCTCATTCATGTCGCTGTGTTTATTAGTACTAGCAGAAAGGCTTCTTTTCTATGTAATAATTTAAAAATGAATAATGTCATAACTATAATACCTTATTTATTGATCTAAAATAAATGTTAGAGTACCTCAATTTAATTACACTTCTTAACATTGTTGTTGGCTTTAGGATTTTATCTTTAAATCACGTTTTTCACCAATTGAATTTATAATGAATAGTTTCTAAATAGATTTTATTAGTAAAAAGACTTTTTAAAAATAACTAATTTGTATAAAAACTTTTTTCTATAATTTTATCAATTTGTAAATGTAAACCACAATCTATCTTTGTCAGGATTTATTAATACGCTTGCGCCAATTTAATGTAAACAGTCGTTATTATTCGTTAATTCTAAAATTCTTTCTCTACACATATTTATTTGCTAGATATTGTTAAAAATGATTTTTATTTTTAACTCTTTCTTTAAAGTTTATCTTACTGTAAATTTAATTTGTTTTTATATAATTATTGTTATTATTGGCGTTATATTGTTTATTTGTTTTGTAATATAATCCATATATAATAATATCAACTATTTCAATAAATATTCTATTGATATATGTATAATAATAGTGTATTTTTATTTCTTAAATTGTTTCTTACAACAGCGTAATATTTTCAAATGATCCTTATTCGCATGCGCAGATGTACCTAATATAATTGGTGTCTGTAGTTTATCAGTTTAGTTGTAAAAAATTGATTAATTGTAATTTTTTAGTCATATTTTTATATTAATGATATAAATCATTTACTCTATTATATAGATTTATTTTTTAATGGATAATAAACAATCAGAACTATCCACAAATTTACTAACAGAAAAATCATCATTACAAGATATCCCTTCAACTGATAAATATTCTACACTTGTAGAAATGGTTGAAAAGTGTGATATTATTGGAAAAAAATTAAATGATTTTAATGTATTAGATCAAACACAATTTTACAATGAAATGTATCTTGTAATAAATTATAGTTGTTATATATTGTATTACATTAAAGAAATGAATATATTGATCTATTGAAAAAAGCTGATAAAGAAATAGAATTATTTCCTGATGTGAATATTAATTTAGATATAATAAAGTTTTTTTTATTTAAATTTAATACACTTTTAGAAATTATAATTATTATTTAGTTTTGTCGAAAATCATGGAAATCCTGATGATTATATTGCACTTTTAACAAAAGATTATAGAATCCTTCATGAAACACTAAAAAAACAAATATTTTCTACCAATGTAATACACATTCAATGTGCATATGTATATATATTAATGTGATATATTAAGAGATTCCATAATAATTTGATACATTCTCTCAACGAGAAAAATAAAGAATTTCTAACTAAATATTACAATTTAAAAACTAATAATAATTAGTTATAACAATTTAAATGATTTTCAAATAATATATTTATATTATCTTTTTAAATTTACTCAATACATGAACTAAACATTTTGAATGTATCACGTGACCATTGTTTTTTTAATAATTTTTAATTTCAAGATTATATTGGACGATGATGATGACTACTTTAATGATATTTTAAAGAATAATATACAATCATAATGTTATTATCGCGTTGAATGATTAATTTCCTAATAACTATATAGAAACATAAACAAGTAACAAAAGATACAAGTAATAAAATTATTATCGCCATTATTTTTATAATATAGACAATTTTTGATTTTTAAAATAGCCTTTTTAATCTTCTATATCATCTAAGTAGTTAGTTTAATGTTCAGTTTATCAAATATGCACTTAATAGTTATAAATCAAATTTATTATATACTATTCATTCACTAATCACTGGTATGTTAGTAGTTTTGAATTTTTTTTAACCATTATGTTTTAAAATTGATCTACCAATCTATTTATTACATTAAATAATATAAACTTTAGTGTAAATAAAGATTAATTATTTTCTTATTTATTTACTACCTTTTCATTAACTTGTGCTAATTAATAGATCATACTGTTAACGGATGTGTCAATAGTATTATATTAGACTATGTAATGAATAATTATGTATAAAATCAAATAATAAATGATTAAATTTGTTCATAAATTGTATTACACAATAGTAGATACCTTTAAAGAAACATTTCTTCTAAATTAGACAATACTTTTTCTATATTAAAACTATGAATATTGTATAAAAAATAAATAATTTATATACACATTTATTAATAATAAATATAAACTAAAAATAAGGTATTTTTTATGTACATGCTTACTTAAATATGATTTTTAATAACAGGTAACATTAGAATTTATTTATAATAGCAAAACTACTAGTATATCATAGTTTTTAGTTTATATAACTATGAATGTATCGCTATTAGATGAATGTTTTAATCGCATTTGTAGGAAAATACCATCTAATAATTAATCATCTATATGCTACCAGTTATGCATATTCAACTACTTATATGTACATCAAGTTCAGTAGCAAATTGTAAAAACAAATATATTCAATTTTGTTACCTTTTATTAATGATAACCTCGTTAAATAGTGCTTATATTTTCTAAAATAACTAAATAGTATATTATTTATCAGGATAAATTGTTTGAAATAAATTGATTATTAGTTTAAGTAAAAAAGAATAGTAAAATTTACTTTTTTAAAAGTAAATGATAATGAAAAAACTTATAAATTATGGCTGCATTTGTGTTGAAACTTGTATATATGATGAGCTATTACCTTTAGACAGCATATCACCGCTTGTATCCAGATGTTTTAACATAATTAAAGAAATTGCTTGCAAATAGATATACTTTTACATATAAGAACATTAATTAAATATTATTCTATTGTTTTTTTTGTTATAATTTACAATAAAAAATAACTTGAAATATATAGTTCAAATGTAAAACATACATAAAGACGAAAAACTTATATTTAATGTGTTCTATTAGATAAAAATCTATGCTTATCATGCAAATTTTACTCATTCACATAGAATACATAATTTCTTTATAAGCTATTATAAGTAATTTAAAAATTCAATTAGAATCTTCATTATTGACTTCAGCATCCTCTTTTAATGGAATGTAATGATAAGGATGTAAACGACGACGTTTCATTACAATTCCTACATCCATTGCATATCGATCACATTCTACCGAATAATAAAAGTCTAGATCATAATATCTTAGGTATTCATCCAATCCATGAAACATCACAAAGTAAACTATGATTACATTAAATATGACAACATATGGATAATATTAATACAATAATTGATTGGACCATTGAACATATAAATTCCTAATAGCACAACGATTACAAGACCATAAAGGTGCCTAGGTTTATCATAGGCTCCTAAATCCATAAATTTTTCAAAAAGTGGTTCAGAATATATCTCTCCATATACTTTAATTTATATATAGAATAGTAAATATGAATACCAAAAAAAACTTACATTTTCTCACTTGTTGTGTAGTTAAATTCTTCCAATCATCCATTAACATTTTAATACTTTCAGGTGGAATATTTTTGTAACGATAATCTGGAGGTATCAAAAATATTTTTTTTTCCTCATTAGAAACTTTATTTTTTTCAATCAATTCCTTCATAATTACATTAGTGTAGAATTTTTTTTCAACATTGAATAGAGTTTTATGATTTATAGTGTAACTTTTCAGGTTTAATCGGTTTCCATTTTTTAAAATAGAAATCATCAGACTGTCACGAAATACAAATCTCGTTCTTAGTCGGTAGTTAATATTGTTGTTAACACAGCCGCATATGTTCACTTTTAATGTGGGTAGATTTGCATTTAAATTTTATTTTTATACTATTATTATATAACTGGAATGATTATAATAGATAAATCAATTAAAATTTTAGCATTGTCTATGAAATAATTCTATTATGAATTACGCTGGTAATAGATGGTGAACCATGTATAGCTAGAACTAGTAGCATCAAAGTGAATATAAAAAATATTGAATATAAAAAACTATTTTTTTGATTGAATTTTTTTATAAAATGAGTAATAAAACGTATAACTTAGATAAATTTGATTCAGATCAATTTTATACTATATTTGAAACGGGACAAAAGTAAGTATATAAAAATGTTTGATTTAAAGTCAACAAATATGTATTTATATGTAAAATGGATAAAAATTAAAAAGATCAAATAGTATCAAGCATTTTTAAAAGCAGGTTTTCCGACTATATTATCACCGTTGTTTTGGTTAAGCATCTTATTATCTAATGATAAAAATTCTTCGTATACATTTTTTGGAGCTAAAAATATTTATTAATAATAAAATAAACTATTCAATACCAAATCTTATGAAACCAAATATAAGAGCCCATTTAGCAGCATCTTGTTGAGACTGTAGAATAGTAGTGCATCGAGAAGCACTATAGAAGCTGCGATTGAAGACAACACATTTGCTAGCATAATTTCTGAATTTATATTTCGGATCACTCACTTCATAATATACAGGTATTTTAACATGAGATACTTGACAATAAATAGTAAGAAGAGATTTGTAGTTCCCTATTTGTATGTAAAATAAAATGTACAATTTCGACATAAATATATATATATATATACATATATGGCTATTTGGATAGTAGGGAATGCTTTTCACACCAGCGTTTAGTATTTTATCACATAATTCAGGAGATAAATTATATATAAAATTTAAAGAAGTATTGCTATAATTATTATATTCTTTACATATTTTTATCACCAAAAATTACACAATATTAGGGTGAATGTCAACAATACTCTGCTTAACGATTAACGAATTCACATCTTTGTCGTTATCATCACCTATGATATAGAAACCTAATATGCCCACTATTTCTCAATAGAATTTAATTACATCCCCATTCATCTTCATTACTAATTGTTTCTTGTATTGAACATTTATGGATTTCATAAACATCGTCTGGAATATCTTAATTTATTTTTATGGAATTTAAATAGTAAATGAAAGTAGTCACACATATCATACCTTCAGTTAATTTTAGAACAATACTCTATAGTCAGATAAAAATATGAACCAAGATATCAAGCTACCTTATTTGGACACTCTAGTAGATGTGATTTTAACTGATCTACAGTAACAACATGTCGACGATTAAGTGGACAATTAATATACTGTTCACCACCATATCGCTAGAAGTGAATAATCAACTAACCAGTATATTATAACTAAATTTACATCGCTACATTTTTTCATATGATAAGGAAGTCTTTTAGCTGGCATTTGGTGTTGTTTGAAGTATGGGCAAAATACAATTTCATCAGGATCGTATGGATCGTTGTCAAATATTCTATTTTTATTCGTCTTTAATATATATATATGCACATTATCAACGCAAAAAGTTCAGTTTCAATATATTAAAAAATTATACTTAATAAGAAATTACTTCGTGCATTATTGAGATTTGACGCCAAACGACTTATGATAATCAAAGTTACCAGTTTAAGATAATCACAATTCGTATGGCACCGTTATAAATCGTTAAATATTGCGAATAAGAAAGATAAAACACGGGATCGTTTAACGTGTGCGTTGGCGCAAATATATTAATTAAAAAAGTACTATTTGTAAGATCATATTTATTGTTATTAAAAAATTCCCATTATCAGAAAGATAATAACACATTAACCATTAAATTAATTATTTTTACAATAATAAATCATATAATAATAATATTATTATTTTAATTAAAATATAGTTATCTATAAATTAAATATTCTCTGATAAAGTTCAAATTAAAACATAAATATGATGCGGTATTGAATTGTATGCTATAAAAATTAATTTTAATGATTTTAATATTCGAGATTAATCGTATACAAACGTAGTTTAATAAATTGTCAACAAATCAAAAATTTCGTTTATTGATTATTTATATAATAAAAAATAATTTAAAATATGATATATATAAAATAAATGCACGTAATAAGAGCTATTTTATTTACAATTATTAATAATATGTATTATTTAATTAGAAGTTATGAAGATATTTATTGATACATGTATATTTACAAGTTTTATTATTAAAATATATTTAGTTTTTTTTAAAAATTCAAGATATTGACTTTAATTAATTTATTAACAAGTTATGCTACTAATATTTCCTAGTTTTCATCTTTTCTACCTATTAAAGTATTAGCTATGCATTAATTATTTACATTTATAAATGAAATCAATTTTATTCATAAATACACAAAACTTTTATTATTGTTTAAATATGCTTTTAATTTTTTAAAATAATTTAAATTGGTTCTAGTAATAAATTTATCCAATAACTACTGTTATTATGATAAAATCATTAAAAATCTTTTTTATTGGTATTGTTTATGTATAAGATTAATTCAAAACGAATAATAAGGGTAATATGTTTAAAATATGCACATAGTTTTCTTAATAATTGAAAGAAAAAGTCTAAATGATCTAAAGCTTAGAAAAACTATAGAAGCGCATGCGCCACATTAATATTGATAGAAAATATGAATATAAAATTTATTTGTAACTTTGTTATGTATCAACTGTTATCTATTCTATTTATATATATATATATATTATGTGAAAAAATATAAATTAAAAAATATTCTTTAATAATTTTAATAAAAAAATTAATTTGGGTAAATTATAATAGTTAGATTTTGATTATTTGCTTGAATTATTTAAAGGCATCCAGAAAATTTTAATCTTACTAAAATTAAATATTAAAGTAATTGTTGATAAAATTAACTCATAATCTTCAACCCATTATGAATCTTTGAAATTTAATGCATATAGTATTATTTTCTCTACTTATAAGATAGTAGATTAATAATCCAACATATATTATATTAAACTATAATATAATGTTTTATGAAATATGGCATCACCACCTTTAAGTTTACGTTCGCGCATGCTCACTATGCAGTGCCTGTTATTTGTAAATATTCAAATGTATCACCGCTATAATGCATATGTTTAATTAACTTATGATAAATATAGCTCAAATTTTTTGATACTTAAAATAACAACATCTAGGAAAGTGCATATATAAACTATTTCGTACTAAAATTAAATAAATGATTATAGAAATCATAAGATGTACTGTGATATCATAGTTTGCGCTTGATTAAGATAGGTGAATAGAAGGAATCTAAAGTTGAGTGTAATGGGTTAGTTTAATAGAATTTATGGTTAACTAAATTAGCACATGCACGTTCCTTAACATCTAAATTTTGTAGCAGTATCTCACAGAGATGTATATAATAAGTAATCGTGTCCGTAATTATAATGGTTTCTCATTAACAACCAATAGGTTGGGGGTAGTATAGGCCTAGCTCAGTTAACCAGGGAATCACTTCCGGGGGGTTCAATACCCGGATCATTGTGAAACTGCGAAGTCTGGCTGAATACTCATCACTTAGGAAATACTACCAGTTTGATTTTGATTAAAATTACATTTATACTAATTTTAATAACTATTTTTTTATTATACGATGACGTCACATATACAAAGTTAATTGTTAATTAGTAATAGTTTAATTGAAATAGTATTTTTATTTTGTTAAAAAATTATTAAATTGCTATAAAATTAAATTAAATCAAATAAAGAAGAATGAACAACAAACTAAATAAATATACGCATGCGCACAAATTATGCCATAAAAGTATCAAATATTGTGTATTTTACCGAGTTATACATTTTTAATTAAAGTATATCAAAATATAATTTTATATAAATTTTGATAGGTTTATGCTGTATTACTGTGGATTATGATTTCTAATAACTATAATTGTATATAGAACAAATTCGATGATAGTTGAATATATGTTTACATATACCTATAATAATTCATCAACTGTACAAATATTGTTTTAAAAATATTTGAATAATTTGTTATATAGAAAAAACATGTAGAATGTTCAGTTAATTCTTAATAATGAACATAAATACTATTTATATTAATGGAGAAATGTATTTTTAATATAAATGAATCTTTATACCTATAATAAGCTATTATTTGTGTTAATTTATTAATTATTGAATAAAATAAGTTAGAATGATATTGATATTTTTTAAAGCAATTAATTATTTAGAATAGGTTAACAAACATGTAGAATAGTAGGTTTATGTAACATTTTTTTTTAACATGAAAATAGAAATATACTTAAAATAATTGTGTACTAATATTAATATGAATAGATTACTGTGATTATATTTAAAAAGTAATGTAGAATATAAGAAGATCAATTTTTTCAATAAAATAAATATCTATTTCCAAATATCAGATTTAATAAGATGTTTATCTTTTAGACTTTGTATATAAGAAATAGCTTGATCATCTGTCATGCTAGCATGTTGTATAAAAATTTCTTTGATATTAGTATATAAAAGATTGTGAAGTTTTTCAGCATCGCTATGATATAGATTCAAAAAATTTGTTTAATAATAAGATCAATAAAATTTTACCCACATAAATATATAAAGCAATTATTCTGAATAAGATTCCATAAATATGCACCTTGTTCCGTTATAAGATGATTGACATATATTTTATTTTTCTTGAGGCAATAATAATTTATAAAAGTAATAAGGAAAAATAATAAATACTTGATCTCTAGAAAATGCTATGAATACTTGAGTTAATATATTTTGATTTTGATAAAATGAAATATCATCTTGATAAAGAAATTCAGAAAATTTTGATCTACAACCATAAAAAAGAATAATTTTTCCTAATTTTTTAGCTATATTATCTAAAATAAAAATTATTAATATAAGTAAAAAATTGAAGTTAATACTATCTGTTTTTAGTTGTTCATATCTATGTTGTAAAAATCCAATGAATGGAGCAATACCTGTACCTATACCAATTAATATCATGTTTGTAGAAATATTTTGTGGTAAATGGAAAGAAGGATTTTTTCTAATAAAAATAGGAACAAAATCATTTATATCTTTATATGATATAATTAAATTAGATTATTATAAATGTACATATATAATTACGCTTTTTTGATAAGAAACCAGTACAAACACCAAAATAATGTTTAAAAGTTTCTTTTATAGTATAATCAACAAGAAGCGCATCAATATGAATACTAGTAGGATATTTCTTTTGAATAGATTAGATTGATAATATATTATAAAATATAGTTACTAGTTGTGAAGATGCTATAGAATAATATCTACAACACAATCTAGGTAATGATTGAAGAATAAGCTCTATGGGTGGTTTTAAAGAAGGGATTTGTTCCAATAAATCGACCAATGTAATATGACAATCGATAAAATATTTCTTATAAATTACCTAAAATTTCTAGTGAAATAATTTTTGTATGTATTAATTGTCTCTTTACATAATAATGTGGTTTTACAACACGTTCAAGTAGTTGTCTATCTGATTTTTGGCCAACATAAGGTATTAAATCAACCAAAAAATCTCGAGATATGGGTTGATTGATATCTAGATAGTGTGTTAAAGCACATCGTATTGTTGTTGGACATGGAAATGGTTTCTTTGTAGGTAAATTTTCTAAAAATAACAAAATCAATAGTCTACATATTAAAATATAATTTTATTAAATAAATTTTATATACTATCAGTGGAAACCATATCAATCACTTGATCTAAATCAATTTGAAGTAGTTCACCAAATCTATTGACAATATCAACACAATTTGTAGGATATATACCCAAATGATCACCAGGTAAATATCTAATATTAAAAATATTAGACTATAAGAAGAAAAATTGAAAATACAATTTATGTACTAGTATATACCTTAATGAACTATTAGTTATATCAAATTCTATATGAAAGCATGATCTTGATGTTAGATTATTGTTAAATACATTTTTAAATAATTTAATTTTAGATAGTAATGGATTTTTCATATTATATGGTCTAATGGCTAAAATTAAATGAAATAATATTTTAAAATTACTTTCTTTGATGAATTAATGATCCATGTTTAAAGATTTCTCCTGTAAATATTTTTTGTAAAGTATTAGTTTGATAGTCAACCATTTGCATGATATATTCATTTTTAATTCTAAATTATCAAATAATTAGTCATATATTATCCCCTAACTTATGGAGATTATATTAGTGGATAATTACAACAATAACAAAATGTATATAAACACTTTAAATACTACAATCAAAAATGATTTTTTTTAATGTTATTTTTCCACTAATTAAAATATCTATATTTATTTACTCTACTAGATAATTTGTTTCAAATGTAAAGAAATTATTTAACAATTC
Source organism: Kudoa iwatai (assembly GCA_001407235.2). NCBI lineage: Eukaryota > Metazoa > Cnidaria > Myxozoa > Multivalvulida > Kudoidae > Kudoa > Kudoa iwatai. The sequence continues at coordinate 61,509 of JRUX01001375.1, forward strand.
TAAAAGTGTATTCTTCCATTCAATAAAACATGATTCTTGATCAGATGATGCATCACTGTCTATTCGAGGTAAAATATTCTTTGCTCCCAATAATTTTATTTTTTTATCGATTCGACGTGCAAAGGCATTAAAAAAATCATAATTTCTATCTCCAAGACCAAATATCTATGTCAATATGTTTGTTTATTTAGAATTATAACATGTAATATATGCTATAATAATGAACTACACAGTAATATATATTTTCTAATGGATTTGTAAATGTTTTATTGTTAACCATATCTTCGAACCACTTTTCAGCTATAATACCATTATCAGGTGCATCACCAGCTCCTGTTGTAGATAGAAACATTATTATTATTACTGATTTCATAGTTAATAGATCATTCTAAATCCATTCACAATTAAATCATTATAGATTACATATATAAATAAAAAATATTTACATATCTATATGATAAAGCATCAAATAATTCGGTTTTAATTCCATTTAATTGAAGTAATTTGTTAGTAGATTTAGCATATTTCATGCCAGTATTTGTTTGAGATGCATATATAATATGAATTTTTTCAATTCTATTGTAGCCATCAATTTTTATTCCATCAACCTCATTATCACTGGTTTTGTTAACTGCTTTACAATCATTACATGATGTCATATCGGATAGAAACGATTTTTCCATAAATTCCTTTAGTAACTTTAGATTTGATGTATCTTGATTCTCCAATATTGTTTCATTTTTACGTTTTTTTAAAATAAACTTACTTTTTACTATTTTACACAAGCCATACACTACTACAATTCCACATGCTCCATACAACATTCTAATATCATTAATTATATACATAATACATAACATTTTAATTTTACATTTTAATTGTAGGTATTTTTATAGCTTTATAAATCATTTCATAAATAAAAAGTGTCTAATTTGTTGTTCAGCAACACCACCACCACTCTAAAAGAACGCATGCGTACTGTATATATTAAGTAGTTTGGTATGGATTTAATTTAATTGGGTTTGTTTTAATGAATTTTTTAAACTAAAAAAACAATTATTAATAAATATTTTAATAAAAATAAACTAAAATAATGTTTTAATGGATTTTATTAATTTATTATTGTATATTATGAATAAAAGAAATATATTAATAAGATATAGATTAAAATACCTATTTATCTTCATGTTCTTGTATTGATATATCGGTAAATAATAAAATTTAATTATAATCTTTTTATCTAAATGTATATGGAAGAAATAGATATATAACTTCTATTTATAGAATATTAGTCAAATTATTATGGTATATTTGTTTAATATAGAGATAAATAATAAAGTAAGGTATGTTTTTAAAATCATTTTTTTATTGAAAAACTATTTATTTAGTATTTAATACTTGGTTAAAATATAGCACAATGTTGTGGAAATGAGTTTGAATGATGTGTATTATCATTGATATTATCAAAACAACATAAAATAAACTTTAGTGTATAAAATTATAATTAAATAAGATATTTTATATTAGAAAACTCTTTTAAATTGTTCGATAGATCAAAAATTGTGTTACAAATTATATTTAACTATTTTAATTGTGTATGTAGTGTTTTGCATTGTAGTATATACAAAAATGGATTGATTTAATATAAATAAATAGAATTTTATAGATAGTATAGGTATTACACATATTTTAAATAGTATAGATCAAGCTGAATGTCTAGCAAGTCAACTATTCTTATTTTAAAAAATTCAAGTGAATAATTAATTGTAAAAGAGTTTACATATTGGAAAAGGAATTAATAAAATTTAATATAGCTATTTCCCTATCTAACTCTTATGAATTAGAAATAAAATTGGAATAGAGATTATTTAGGTTGTAAAATAATCATTTAATTACAAACTCACATTTGATGGTAAAATAACCATAATATAACTGATATATAAAATAAAAAGATATGATTATTAAAAGTCTAACGATATATGATGAATAAGTATATTTAAGTGGAATCCTTATTTCAATATAACTAATATTTTGTAAATAGATTCATTGTTTGATTAATTTTTTTAAGCTTTATTATTCTATAAATATGTTTTTTTTATAATTTTAATAGCTTTAAATTGTTTTAATATTGTTAAAATGTAATTTATTTCATGAGATTTTTTTGTGGAACAAAAAAAATATTTATAAATAACAATAAAAAGAAGGTTATATTTAAAATTAAAGATTTTTTGTTATTATTTCATATTATAAGTAATAATAATAATAATATATATTTAGTAATGATAAGTATGTAAAAATAGAAATTTATTAGAATGAAATAATAAAATGTGATCTATATACCAGTAAAAAGAAGTTTTAATTACTAAATTACATTTATATATGGTAAAAACAGTAAAATAAATCCTATAATAGCCATTAAAATAACTAAAGTAATGTTTATTTATAAAATTAATAAAAACATATGAATTGGATTAAAGTAATTTGGTTTTTATTTGAAACCCATATGGTTATTTATTAATAAATAACAATTAAAGAATAATATTTTAGAAATGTATTAAAATATTAATACATTTCTAATGTAAAAGTACTGGAAAATTAATTGATAATATATAAAATATTATTAATAAGATACTTATTTTGATATAACTAAATAAAATTGTTTATAATATCCAATTCCACTATTATATTTAGTAAAAAAAATTAATAAAGTTTTTTTTAGATAACAAGTGTACTATATTACATTTAAATGTATTACATTAGTATAGTAAATAAATATTCATAAATATTGTTATGAATGATAAGAACTGTACACATATTTTCTAATGAATGATTTATTACACAATACCTAGGTGATTATTTTCCATAAAATAAGCATATTAAATCAATATATATATTAAAATTTGCAAGTAAATCATCTTAAAATATATTTTTATCATAAATAATAGAATAAATGCAATTTTAATAAGAAAAATTAAATAAAAACGATAATTGATTGTTATTAACCTCTCTGTTATAATTTTTATTTATTTATTTTTAGAATAAATTAATGTTATATATAGTATTATAATAATATAAAGATTATAATAACATAACGATAGAATTTAATGAGAATTATTATGATAGCTGTGATAAGATTTTTATCATAGATATAATGATAATAATATGATATTTGAAAAATTTAAAAGAATATAGTAAACTAATAAATTTTATTAATTGATTAATTAAGATATTTTTTAATTATATAATATAAAATGATTATCATGTGTAAGATTTTATGATATATGAGCTATGATAAATTGTAAATACATATTAAGAAAAAATTATGCAATTTTAGTTATAAAAAATGTTTAAATAATTTAAAAAACACTAACAATATATAAATGGAGTAGTGTTGATTATTTCTAGATGATATTTTTGAATATATTAAGTGATTTCTAAATAAATTATTTCTATTCTTTATTATAAAAAGTGCACATACATATTTAAACATAAATATTAAGATAATAATAAAAAATATTGTATATCATTCCTCAATTAGAATATTGTAGTGAACTATGTGTAGGGATATTAGGTGTGGTTGTGAGTAACTAATACAATAGGATTACATGATATGGCATAAATTTAACTAAAAAAAGGGTACTTATTTATTATTTCATAATATCAATCATGCAAAATGATAGTAGAAGAATATATATGAATAAGTAAATTTTATACTTTATTTGAAATAGAATTATTTAATTTAGGTAGATATATAAATTTATTAATATATTGGATGTAATAATTATTAAAAAATATATAGTTTATTAATAAAAACAGGATTAGAAATGAAATCCATAAATAATAGAAATATAAAATATAATAAAAAATATAGAATAAGCTTATTCATTTACTTAAATTGAAACCATTTTTTACAATTTTACATATTATGAAGTAAATGGATGAATCAAACCTACTTATAACTCTATGATTATTGTCACATATGACAATAATCATCTTAATATAAAAAATGTTCCAATTTATCGTTTATATTTGTATGTATTGACAAAATTCATATATTTTAATATATTTATGTATAGTAATAGCCCTAATAAATGGTGAAAACGTAATTTATGCAAATGAAATTTTTTTAACAATATTTTACTAGATACTAAGAAAACAAGGAACATTTATTAAAAGACTTCCTAAAACTCACTATATAGCACTTTATTTATATTATCATCCATCAGTGGTATTTATAAATGGATCATAATTATATTATTATAATAATTGAATATAAATAGAAATTATTAGGTAAAAACTATTCAACAATAGAAAAAAAAGTAATATTACATACTCAAAAAGTAAAAATATATATAAAATACTAGAAATTTATTTTATTATAAATCATTTTTAGACATTTTCATGGTATAATATTAAACTTATTGTATTAAAAGACCATCAAAATACGGATATAACTATTTCAGAAAATAGTGTAAGAAAAAATTTTTATACTTTTAAGAAATATATGGAAAATTTTGAATTAAATAATGGATTCCATATATTTTTCTTGTAATTTTTAGTATATTTTATTGATGAATTAAAATATTTAATAAAATAGTCATGCTAATTATTCGGATAATACACTTGGGGTCGCAGATCGTCTAGATGCTAATTCAATACCAGTAAGATTTGCAGCAGTACATGTAATCAAACCTTAAAAAAATATTTTATATGACTAAAATGGTCTATTTTAATATATTATTAGTTAGTACATATTGATATGGGTTATGCTTATTTATCAGTCATTGTATCACATGAAATTGGTCACGGATTATCATTGACACATGAAGCTAATAGTAATATACAATATGCTATAAGAATTTTTTAGTTTAACTACACATAATTTATTTCATTCTAAATTATACATAAATAATGGCTCGTTATAATAAAATCTATGACTAAACAATATATTTTTACATAAATAATATATTAATAATATTATTATAGTCAAAAAATAACTAATTTATATTAAGTTATTTTTAAAAAATATAATTAATTAGAAATATTATCAATTATTAAATTAATTTTATTCTTTTAGATTCAGGTTGTATTTTAAGTAGCGGCGAATGTATTATGACCGAATATTCTATCATTTGGTAGATATTTTCTATATAAAGCATAATATAATGTTAAAAATTAAAGGGATGATGATATTCCATATCCTCCACCATTTAGTATAAACTCAATTGAAAAAATAAAAATTGTACTTGATAAATGTCAATTTTATAGAGATGATGATGTTATTATTATTATTATTATAAAAAATTTCATGATTTATTTAGATATTAGTAAATATTAAAAAATATCAACAATGTGGAAACGGCATAATAGATATTGGAGAGGAATGTGATTGTGGTTTTGAGGCTAATTGTATTCTTAGTGGTGAATATAATTGTTGTAACTATACAACATGTAAACTTAAACCTAATGCTGAATGTTCCTATGGTGAATGTTGCCGTAATTGTAGAGTAATATCAATAATGATTATTAAAATAAATATTTCTATTTAAAACTATTCATTCATATATATTACTATCAAAATTAATTATTTAAATATTATATCAAATAAAACAAACATATATTTAATAAAATATTAATATAATTTATTTATCAACAAATAATTATTTTATAATTTATATAACTTTATTTTTAAAAAATTTTACAAACAATAAAATTGATATAAATTAAATAAATAAATATTTTACAAATATAGTGACATAAAGTAATAGCTAATTAGATATAATTTAGATACTTTTTTAGTAAAATACAGTATTATTCATATTTCTATAGTTTGATATAGTTGTTTTGATATAACTAATTGTAAAATATCAACTTACAATAACCTTGATATAAGAAAACAAGTAAATTTTTTAATCTTAACTATTTTAATCAATATAGATCATATATCTATAATATTTATTGATAAAAATTGATATTTAAGCTTTTAATCCTTTAAAATATGCGTATATTACGATTATTATGTTAATTATAATATTAGAGCTTGAAATAAACCAATTTTTTTCGATTCATTTTTAATAATTTTACTGTTAATTATACATAAAAATATAATTAAAAAAAGTGATCATCATAAATAGGTTAAATTATTAAAGAAAAATAATAAATTAGGTGTTAATATACTTTTTCTATCTTTAGTAATGTTTTTCTATAAATAATAATTTAATAATATTCTTTATTAATATGTTGAAATAAATTATGCAATTAAATTATACTAGATATTCATATTTCATTCAAAAAATTATAATTTTTTATTTAAATAATCCATTATAATTGAAATATAGCTCAAAAAATTTTTTCAATGATAATTTTTATCCTAGTGGATATATATGGTATTGATAACATTTTTATTTAATAAAAATATTATTCCAATAATGTGGTCCTAATATCATATAAATTAACAAAATTTTATAAACAATTATACTTTTATTTCTTAAAGTATTATTTTAAATGCCTTATATATATCTTATAAAATATTAAAAATTAATTATAACATTATAAATAATTAATAAGATATATTATAATTTCAATTACATTTTTAATACTAATTAAAATGATTTTATCATATCAATGATCTATGTTTTTTTTTATTAATTTTTATATAGTTTACCAGAAATATTTGTAGAGCTTCTAAAGGGGAATGTGACTTGGCTGAATATTGTACCGGAAATAGTGCATTTGTATGTAGAATAGTTTATCTAGTTTTTGCTAATTTTATTAGTGCCCAAAGGATTTACATAAACCTGATGGTCATTTATGTTACTATGGAACAGTAATATTAGCAATTTATTATAAATGTGGATATTATATGAATAATAGAGTTATTGTTCAAATGGAGAATGTCCTTATATGAGAGATAAATGTGAAAAACTTTTACAATCAAGTTCATTAGATCATTATATATACAATAATAAAATTAAACTAAAGATGAGTCATATTTTGATCCAAAATGCATTGATTTATACAAATCATATAGAAGTTATAAATGTCAACAACCATTACATAATGATCATCCGTCTGAACTGTGTAAAAACTGGGGGTATATTAATAAAATTTATATTTATTTTAAACAATTTCATTTAGAATATTACCTTGTGCATTGTTACCTTGCAGATCATATAGAGGACACGGTATTTATGAGATTACTGTTTATGGGCCTAATTATATTGAATATTGCCTGTATTTTATTATAAATTATATAATCAATATAATGTGTGCTAATATGCTAGCTTAAGAGTTCCATATTTAATTAAATTATCATCATTAGCTTTTATTCCTAATGGTTACAAATGTGGCAATAATCAAGTATTATAAATTATAATTTAACAATAAAATATAGTCATTTATTATGAAATAATCATATTAAATAAAGATGTGTCTTAATAATGAATGTATAAATGCTTCCCTGAATGCGCATTTATGTCAAAATGTTCATTGTGAAAAAAATATGGTCATTATAATTTTAAAATTTTTATCAATTACTAATAATAAAGGTTTGTAAAATGGGAAAATGTGAACTAGAATATTCAATTAATAGTAAATGCCACGAAAAGAAATGTAGGGAATATGAAGTAAAAATAAATAATTAAATTTATTATTTATTTGAAATTAGAAATGTAATAAAAATGGTAAATGTTATGCTCAAATAAGGTTAGTTTCATAATAAAACAAATGATTAAAATTATTTAGACCAGAAGATATTAATTCATATAAATATATTCCAGAATATCATGAAACAAGAATAGAGTAATAATATTTTTGTTATTTTTTTAACTATATTAATGAAATAAATTAATATTATTTCTATGTAATTAATTTTTTTTTATTTATTTAGTTTTGTTCATAAAATACATGATGGAAACAGGATACTAATCATCACAATGGGTAATGATTATTATAACTTAACAATGAATATATTTTATCATATTAATAGGGGTAATGGCAATAATAGCTATTATTATAATTTCTACTGTTTTAATTATAGATAAAATATTATGTAAAGGCTTATTTTTAAATATTATTTACTATAATTTAACATATAGGAATTCATTTAAAAGTTTACAAATAACAAAGTTTCAATATGGTAGCTGAATATTATATGTTGAATATAAATAACACATAAAAGCAATAAAATCTATACAAGCCTTATATTAGAATGGAATTTTATTTATTACATAGATTTTTTTTTAAATATAGTTTTTTAGTTTATTTTATGATGACTTTTAATATTTCAAATTTGTTTTTACAAGTTTTAAGCTACATGTTGTAATTATTTAAATAATGTTGTAAAAATATATTTTATAAAAGTTAAATTATTAAAATAGTTATATTCATTTGAATTATATTATATATAAACTATATATGATATTAATAAGCTATTTATATTTAATTCTTTAAAATAAAGCAAAATATAAGCTAAAATACTTATATATGAATAAATAATAATGATTTAAAGTAAATTTTATATTAAATATATAAGAAATATTACTATATTAATCTCTTGTGTATTAAAAACAACACATCATTATATAATTATTATGATATTAGTATTATATAAATTGGTTTTATTTTAAATAATTACAAAACACTAAAATTATATTTCATATTTATTTTTTTTAATAATTAAATAAATTCTAAGTTATCATAATAAAATTATTGATATTTTAATACATAACTAATAATATTTAATCGATTTTATAAAATTATATTCCTATTAATATAGTTTTGTAATAATAATTTACTATTTGTATATTTATTTCATATAAGAATAATAATTTCAATAAAATAAAGTTCTAAAATCTAATTTTAAAATGATATAAATCAGCTAAAATAATTGATATTTATTTTTTTAATGTTTTGCGGTCACATTTTGAAATAATTTGTAAGTTTCATATGCTGGCTCCAGTGTAACATTAATTTCGGTGAACAAAAAATGTATTTCTATTGATTTTACAATGTATTTCAGGTCATTTAAACCAGTTTTTCTTTTATAAAATTTTGAATATTTTAATAGTTTAAATCTATAATATTTTATTTAATTATTTTAATATAAATAATCTCCATATATTATACCTATTAGGGTTAATTTTACTGTTGGTACGTGTATGTTCATGTTTATTCATTTTGTAACGTGCAATCTTGTTACTTTTTCTATTTACATTGAGTTGGCTTGATTTTATTCTTTAAAATTTATTATAAATAAGCAAAACTAATAAACTAAATTAACCTATAACTAAAATCATCATCTTCACCACCCCATCCCCAAAACATATTAGAAAATCCATTAACATGTAAAAAGTGATGTTTGCTTATTGCTATAGCTCCACCCATTATATCATTATATGGTAAACTTTATTTGAAAAATAATATGTTTAATTTCTTTTTACATATATATTTAATATGTAACCTGTAGTTGAAAACATCGATACATTTAGATAAATGATTTGGTGATTCACTACAATCATAACGATTATAATCATTTTCAGGTAAAAGATCCACATCAGTAAATATAAAGCAAGTATAATTATTAAATTTTTGACTTTGAATAAAACCTATATTAAGTAATGTTGCTCTATTAAATGGTATATTGTCATTCTATATATTTAGTTATATGATGATAAAATAATTATTGATTAACTTGATTGATTACAAATATTCTATAATTGGTATTTTGTTTCATTAGAAATGGATGCATATGTCTTAAAAATGTTATTAATTGTCTATAGCGATTTCTATATGGTACTATTATTGCTACCTTTTAATAAAATTATTTTATAAACATATTAATTGAATTAAAAAGAAAAAAATATCTTATTTCTATCATTACTTGTTCATTAGAGCAAATTTCATTTGATATAATGTGTTGGTTAGATATTTTATTTGGAAACCATTTTTTAAACATTTCTTCTAGATTTTTCATGCTATAATTTGTATAATCTATTGATAGAAATTCTTAATAGATAAAATTATATTATTATAAAACTATTAAATAGTATATGTTATTTACCATATTTTTGGTATGGACCACAATCATTCCAATTTTTTTCATCAAAATATGAAAGATATTTTGCATTATTTACTTTTAAAACCATTATTTTAACAACTATTATAAATATAAATAACAAAATTATAAAGATTTTTGTATAAAATGATTTCATCTTATATTTTAATAACAAAATAAGTTTGGTTATAGTAGACATTGGGTTTTGGAATGTATTCAAAATTTCCACTTTAAATAAGATAGATGGTAATAATCTAAATTTTTATTTATTCTATAATGATATTACATTGTAATTATTGTGCTATTATTGATATATTTAAAAAAAAATGATCAATAAATTATATTTGTTATTTAAAAATAAATAAATATAACTATTTCCACTATAAATAATATATATGTAAGCCATTTTAATGATTAATTTCATAAATTTAATCTATAATACATCAATTTTTTAATGTAGCTAATAAATATATAGAATAAAAATATGATTATTTATAATAATACTAATTTTATATGAAAATACACTTACTTTAACAAAAAAATTAATGGTACTTGTTAAGTATTGATTAGGAAGCTTTAAAGGATTAATGTTTTCTTGTTAATCTTTAAAATAACCTTGTTAAACATTAATGCTATTTTATTATTATGAAACTTATTAATTGTATTATGTAATCATTATTGATTATACTTTTATAATATATCTTAAATTTCAATGCAAAACTAATTAACTAGATAAATAAATTATTACTTGAAAATAATTTTTTATTAAAAATTAAATATCTCATAATATTAAATTATCATTTATTTAATAATAAAATTCGATTAAACAAAGCATCATTAAATATATAGATATAATTAATATAGTTCTTACTAAGTTACCATCGATTTAATTATTTATTATTCATTTTAATTTTTTATTTGATTAAACGATTAATTATTAGTTAAAATTTATTTCTAATACAAATACCATGATTAATATAATAATTAATGCCGAGATTACTTAGTATAGATTATAATAATCAAAACTTGGAGATCTTTAAAGATAAATAATAATAAAATATTTCACGTATATTAAACGTTATTTTTAGTTCTATTATAAAAAAATTATTGACTATTTATTCAATTATTATAAATATAAAGAGTACTAGCATATTTTCATATCTTTAAATGTTAATTTTTAATCAATCCAATGAAATAAATTGCTTGCTTTTCTCATTGTTAAGATAATCTTTAACATACTACTACAATAGTAATTATAATAATTGTTGTGATTATTATTTTTCAAATTAAAATTTCTACTTTATAAGAAGATAATTTTCTCTAATATTTTATTTTTACTTACAATATTGAGAATAGGATAATAAAATTATATTATCAAATTTAAAAATATACTACAGTTTATTGTATATTTATATTTTAAAGATAAAATAATAAGTAAAATACTCTAGGTTATCTACAATTTCAAATTGTATACAGATAAAACATAACTTTATCATAAAAAACCTTATTATACTATAAATTTTAATGAATTATATAAATTAGTATACTAATAATAAATAAAAGAAAAGTATTTATATCAATCATGAATAAATCTATTATAAATACTATATTATAATATGATATAAGGCATTTGAATTGTAAAAAGTTTTCCTAATGGATTGTAGTACAAATTTCATTTGAACTTATTTAAAATTATGTTTATAATTTGTTTAAAAAAAAACTATAATAATTTGATCATTTTTAATTACAAATTTTATAAATTACTAGCTACAGAAGTAATTTGTTACATAAATTGGTGTATAAAGTCTATTAATTTTATCTTTTAATTTTATTATCGTTTTAAAAAATAAATTAATCATTGTAAAAATATAATTTAATACTAAAAAATTAAGTATATAAAATTATTGTTCAGCATTATATTGTTTTAAATTAAAAATACCATGTATATCTTATATATATATATGTCTTAATTATTAATCTATTTATATTATCTATTAAAAATAACAAAATTTTACTTATTTTATACATTATTTTACTATGTTAATAAAATCAGATATAGCTAATTTAATAAAACAAGCTTTATAATAATGATAAGAGTCGCTATTATTATTTCTGAGATTAATTTATTGTCTTAAACTCGATTTCATATCGATAAATTATAGATTCATCATCATTTTTTCAACCAATAAAACATCTTTACGCATTTATGACCAGTTAAAATATAAATTTATTGTCTATTTCTAAATAAATATTTAAAAATGAAACACTATTTATTGTAATTCTTTAATAGTATGAATAAGTTCTACTTAAGAGAGGAATATTGAACCAATTTGATTGCTATGGCATTATTTATCTTGAATAAAACCTAATTAATATAAAAAACTACAGTTTAATATAATATTTTTACATTTTCTGGCTATCCAGCTTAATATCTATATCACTTTTTTAACCAATTATAGCATTATATTGCTAAAAATATCAATTTAATTTATATAAGTTCATTAATTTACTTAATGATGGGTTCTTATCTAATTATAACATCCTCAATTTTTATATGATCGTTATCTAAACAATATTATTTGATAATATCGTTGAATATTATTTTAAACATTAGTCTATACTATACCCATATCAAGATTATTCTCAATTAATTAAGATATAATTGAATAAACTAGCAATGATTAATTGTAATAGCCAAAATATTTCTTATTTAATAGATAAAAATGTGTTAATATCATAAATAATGTAAAAAATAATCAATTTAAATTAATATGGTAAGTATTTTATAGTAGGAATGTAATTAATGAAATAATAATTTTATTAATTAGTTATATTTTAATAATCCTTTTCAAATATTGGTTTAATAAATAGTTTTATATAGAGCAATGTAAATGTATATAAAATAGATAAAAGCTTGAACATATTCATTTAATTTAGTTTTGAAAATATACAATACACATGTGAAAAATTATTAAATAAACAATCCATTACTTATAATTAGAAATACATAATTAAGTATTAATAGGTATTTTATCTTCTTCCAATAAATGATAAGCTGCACTTGAAAGTATATCCATAAAGATAGAACACTGTTCTTGAGTAAAATGATTGATTATACTATTATACATAAAACTAGTAGATACAAATGAGAGATCAAGTGCCTTTTATAATAATTAAATATATCAATATTATCAATTATATACTTTTTGATATAATTTTTGAGAGAGATACAATCTTCCAAGATATAACAAACAATATGGATGCCATAAACGTATAATACACTCATATATATCATTATTTTGCTATAAAGTATAATATAAATAACAAAAAATAACTCAATTCATACACATAAATTAATATGATGAAAAAACTATACCTTTTGGAGTGTTCCATGTTCATTACAAAAATGATTATTATATAGTGTTGATTCTATTGTCATAGTAAGATCCTAAATAATAAATTGTAGAGTTTTTAATAAAACTACATATGAACACATTATTACATGTACATAACTATCATCAAAATTGCTTTTTGATTGAATCCATTGATCAAATCCAACAATACCATACTAAACACACAAAAAATGGCAATATAACAAATTTTAAATAAAAAAAATATTTACCAATATATCAAATTCCAAATGAAATCTCTCAACTAATTCTTGAAAGTATTCATTAGTTATCTAGTATTTAAATATTAATAGAAATACAAAAGATATTTCAATAGACTTTTGTAACATGTAAATATACCTTTGGCATAGTGTAATGAGTGGTATAAGCTATAGGTGTGTTTCTTAGGTAGGTAGCTTTGGTTATGATAAATTCGTTAAAATTTGTCATAAAAATTCCAAAATGTTGTATCACGTGATGAATAACTTTTTCAACTTGAATAATAACAAGACCCCATAATTTTTGATCACTATTAAACCAATCCAAAAAATCATTTAATTCGTTGATAATCTATTATTAAAAATTAAATAACAACTATACCATATAAATATACTTTATCAAGATCATTTGGACTAGTTTCTATAACCTTTATGTAAAAAATATATATAGCTTAAAAAATGAGTATGATAATGTTAAGATACGTGATTGATAGATGCATCACAATGTCCATAAATCATATCAATAATATTAAGTTCTTAAAAAGTTAACAAATACAATAATAAATAATACGGTTATATAGAGATACGTGTTGATGAAGCTAAACTAAGAATATCTTGTTTATTGTCGATAGGACTAATCTCTAAAATAAATTAAAAAGTTGTATAAAAAATAAGGTATATTATTTTATTTACTTGTAAGAAGACGAGAAAATGATTTCTGTCTATAATCCTCGGGTAAAAATGTAAGCACAAATGGAACAAGATCAGTTTCATCATTTGAAACAAGTGAATCAAAATATGCTTCTGACATTCCAATAAAACCATCTAATTCGTCTGTAGATGGTTCATCAGGTTTAATTAACAAATATAGATAAATCTATTTCATTATAAAAAGTTATGAGAATTTAACAAGGGATATTTTTCATACCAGAGAACGCAAAAAATGACATTTATTAATTGATGATGGCATAGATGAATAAGTAGAACAATTCCAATTAAATGTATCAATAATAGCTTTTCTTAGTTTGCCAGGAAATGGTATATTAGATAAATTAGCATGTGTTGACTTTTCATGATTAACAACACAAGATGGTGCTAAACTTTCTAGTATTAGTTGAATAATTGGTTTATAACAGTCTTCTGTTGAATCTACATAAATTTACATTAAGATTTGTTTTTTTAGAGAGTACTACAACTCAGTACTATAAAATACTGTTATTACTTTTAAAAATTGTATCAGCATGAGTTGAAAGAATATGGTTAAGATCGATTGATGATTCGATTGGAGAGGATATTTTCTTGTCTAGATATAATTTGCAATATGCCCATATAAGATCACGATAACATTCCATAACTTCCATTTGGACATTAATATTACTAATAAATGAACCATAGAAAGCTCTCTCATAGATGTCATAATTTTTCTAAAAATTATCATCATTATGGCATAGCTTAATTACATAATGATATTACATTGTTTGATATTTTTTCACAAATTTGTCTCCATTTTAATCTCATTTGATTACCTTCAACTCCTACATATAATAAATCATAGCAGCATAAATGACTATTAAAATGATAGATGGCATTAATTACAACAACTAACATCATATATATATATATACAATTAAAATAATATAATTTAAATTAGTATTGAATTATATATCACAGAAAAATTTAGACTACATGTATGATAGTAAATGTTCAATAATAAAAAAAACTATTTGATGTAATGTAAATGAATTGTCTAGTAAATTAAAAATATTAAATAAGACATAATAATAACACAAGTATCCTATTAAATACATTAAAAAACTAAATAAACCAAAAACTGGTTTGTAAAAGTTAAAAATTGTTGGGGAATTTTTTCTTATATGCACAAATTTAAAATAATTTTTTATTATAATGAAGCCATAACTTGTTAAAGATAAAAAAATAGTAAGTAATACAAAAGCTTATAGATTTATAATATCCGAGATATGATAGCATTAAAGATAAATAAAAAATTACTTGTATTATTTTCAATGTGTTCAAGGCGCCATCCTTCCATTGTAGCTGCTCTTAAATATTGTCCTTGATTTAAACACATTTCAATAGCCTTATGTAGTAATTAAACATTATTATATAGACAAATTATGCTGTAATTTACTTTAGAGAGCTTTCCAGAACGAATATATTGATATAATTTTTTATTAGTAACTTCTATTTTTTCCTATAAATATAATAAATATGAATGATTATTACCTAAAATACATGAACGTCATCAGGTATATTTCGTTTATACACATTTATAGAATCATTATCCTATTGTCTATATTACATATTAATAATATATTATATCAATACAATTCTAAAAGGATTATGTCTAGTTTTTTGTAATCGTTTTCTAGTTTTATTTTTATTCTTTAAAGCAAGTTCTTCCCTAATTAATAAAATAAAATCATTCCTCAATATTTATAATATACAAAAAATTAATATTTAGAGGATATTGATCAAAATTGTTGTCCCAAATCAATGAAAACTTTTTTTCAATATAATAACAGCGTTCACACCAGTCTATAATGATCTAAAAAATATTTATAGCACACCATTATTAATATTTTATAATAAAGATAGTTAACAAAATAGTTTAATTAAAAGAAATTAATTTTAATGAAATCACGATTTAAAATGATAAAGTATGTACGCTTATAATCAAAAATAAAATAAATGTACGACAAAATTATGATATTATTATTATATTTACAACTAGTTTACTAATAATAAAAGTAATTTATTAGTACTAACTTGATAAAAAAAACAACTTTTAAAAGAAAAATAATGTTTCTATTTAAGAATCACATTAGAAAAATGGAGTAGAGTAAATTAATTCATAAATAAATATACTTGGGCCAATTCCATGTCAGGATATTTTACAAACAAATAACTCACATAGTCATATTCACATAGATGTTTTGATGATTCAGCTAGCATTAACTAATTCATACAATACAATTGAATTTCTAATATGATTATTAAATATACTTCTTCTGATAGATCATCATTTTCAATGTTATAATGAAATCTATATGATAATAAATTAATATTTAAAATAAATAATAGTATTTACAGTTCTAAAACATATAACAAATCCCATAGAAAATATTCATTTAATAACTGTTTACATGTATTTATTAATTGTTGATGTGGTGAGTGTCTATTAATTTTCTTATAGTGCATTTTCATAAGATAACTAAGTGTTGCCACATAGTCATATGTAGTCTATATATGTTAATATAATTATACTTATGCTACATACAACAATATTAATATTTTGAAATATATTTTACGTTTCGATAAAGCATTAGTTTTAAATAGAAAGGTTCACTTTTAGGTATATTCACATATAAATACAAGTATTTTGAATTGATTGAATTATCTAAAAACCAGTCTATCATGGTAACATTCAAAAAATATAACTTTCAGTGTTTGAATTATTTATTTCAAGATTAGTATCATCAATTATTGATTTTGCAGACTCCGATTTTGGTATATCCTTTTTTCAAATATATATTATCATTTCAAACTATAAAACTATTACATTCATTAACGATGTAATATAGGATATTTTTTCAACAGATAAATCATTTGCATCAAGGCTATCTATATGGGCATGATCATACAATATACTTTCTCTATCCTAAATTGTTTTTTTATTATTAGAAAATGTATTTGTGTATCTTTTGAGACTATTTTATGGTTGTTCAATTGTTCCCAGTCCACTTTCGTCATTTCGTTGTTCCTACGTTTCGCGCAAGCGCGATTTTGATTGTTGTTACATGAATTAATTAAAAATATTCCGTTGGTTTGAAAAATTATATGATAATATAAAAAATTATTATTTATTATATCAATATTTATATATTTATAGGTAAAAATATTATAGGAATATAAATAAATGTTGATCATATTTTCACGTGACCCCACAGGCAATTATATGATTAATTAGTCATGTGCTATTTCATCAACATTAGTTTAATGTGAAATTACTGTAAAAAAATAACAAATTTTTTAATTTATTTATAATAAATACATTGTTTTTTTTACAAATTAAGTATCCAAAGTTTCTAGTATTCATTTTTAATGAATTTGATTAAAAAAAACCAATTAAGTTATAAATAAACTATAAAATAGCTTTTTTAAATAAAATATATAAGATAATAGATAATTTTCATTTATAGTAGGATGAATTTATTTTAAATAGTATAACAGTGGATGTTATATTTAATAAAATATATACTTAAAACATTTCATAATTTATATATAAAAGTAACATTTATATAATTTAAATTTAATAAAAATGATTACAACATGATAAAATAATCTATATGAGTATATTAGGAAATTAGTGGTTGGTTTATTAATACCACCATTATTTAGTTTATACTTTATTTAAAAATGACTACGACTACTATTATTAATGTTAATAATTAAACTGTAACAAAGTATGTTGAATTTATTTTTTAAACTGAAATATATTTACAAATTTACAGCAAATTAAAGATGAACTATTTTCATTAATTGTAATTTAATATTATTAATTTTAGATATAAATGATTGAATTTAAAAAAATAATAACAATTTTTATAGAATAAACTATGGAATTTAATAAATCATAACAAATCATAAACAAGTTAATAGCTACATTTTAATAATGGCAAGTAAACAATACATATTCAGGTAAAATATCTGTTAATATAAGTTATTATAATTATTTTTAATTTTTAAAATTGTTCAGTAATAAATATAGACATAATACTCATGAAATAAAGTCAAATAAATCCAGGCTTATTTTAAAGATCATATATGATATCGTACAACTAAAAATTATTTTAATGTTTATTAATAATGATATTTATAATATGTTGTATTTTTATAAAATATTAGCAGTGATATTTTTAAATCTAATGCTTTAACGAATAATGCTTCGTTAAAACTCGTTATCATAATCATTTTCCTTATAAAATTAGTTTAAGTGTTATTGCTGAAGTATAATTTGTATAAAACTTAAATTTGTAAGTTTTTAAAATAAATATTTTATTTATAGAATAATAATAGTAACTATCAACTATTAAATGATGAATCATCATCACTAATAAAATGTGATAGAAAAGGAGCGGAAATAATAACTAATTTAATGATAAATTTTTATGTATTTATATTTCTCTATTAATTATAATTAATAGAGTCAAATTTTATTAATATAGTTTAGGCATTTTACCAATAAAAGTAACAAAAAAATATAATTAGAGTATACAACAATCATTAGTCTAAAATTACTTTTCTTAAAATTATATTCTGTTTTATACGAAAATATAATGTGACTATAAAACTATTAATAGATGTAATATAATATTACATTATTACAACTACAATGGAATTATATTGATTAAAAACTTTAAATAATACTACGTTTTTTATTATTTCTATAAATTACATTATATTGAACTATAAAACTGTTATATTTTTATCATATAAATTAGTTATATGTGGACCTAATATAGATTAATAGTATATTAGTGTAAAGAAATTTATATTTCTTTGCTAGTTTATTAATTTATAATAATTAATAGAAATCAGTCATTTTTAAAATATATTTTTTTATATAAATTAGTAGAAAATTATTCAAAATACATGAATTAATTATCTAATTATGAGTAAAACTAATGTATATAGTGTTTGTTTGTTATTGATTAATAGAGTTAGATCCTCAACATTGTATCCATATAGAAACAAAACAATCAGCGGTCCCCTTTTTATTTATAATATACATTCTATGGATATAATATAACATAATAGACCAAATTATAACAAATTTTTGCCTGAGTTTATATAATTCAGTTATTTTATGCAGTAGTTGATAATCTATTATATTGAAACTATCTTTTTGTCAATATATCATTTAAATTCATCCTGTACTAGCACAATAATCTTGTTATGGAGGCTAAATTATATCAATTTAAAAAATATACCTAACTACTTATAAACATAATAATGCTAATTTTATATCAATATTTAAAATGTTAGTAAAATAATACATTTATACATTTTTTATATATAGATAATAATATTTTAAGTTAATCTGTTTGTTTTTATCTAATTTTAAACACACTCTATTAGAAATATTTAAAGCTTCTTTATAATTAAAATATTATTTTCCCTATTAACTTTAAATTATAGCATATATATGTAATAATTAAACTTATGTAATAAAGAAACAATTTTAAGTAGCTTATTACAACAGCATAAACTATATGAATTCATTAAAAAATTCATTGAAATAAAAACTTAAAAGCTATAGTATACAAATTTTAAACCTTTTACTGTTTAAAGCATTTAAAATTCATTTTTAAATTGATCTTTTAAGTGTTTTAATGATATTAAAAATAGTTATGAATTAATTAATTTGATAGTATCTCACTATTTTTTAATTGAATGATATTACAATTCAAATTATTTGATTATTTAATCTTTGATAAATTGCCACAAATGTTGCCATTAGACTATATAACTATAAAATTTACATATTATAAGAAATATATACAAAAGTATCATGTAAAAATAAAATAAAAATTATAATAAATTAAATTCTATATAAATAGATGTAAAATTAAAACATTTTTTAAAATAATAATTTAATATATATTTTATTAAATAAGAATTTTAATCTATATATGTTAGTATGTTGAATTATTATGAAAAAAATCACCTAATTTATTCTATTATGAGAGTTTTTCTTACGATATATTACATTACAAAATTTATTATTGATTTTAACACAGTATAGTAGTAGATGGATACAATATCACTTTTTATTATATAAATATTCATAAATATATTTAACTAAAATAAAAGGTTACACTATAGTAATTTTACCTATAAAAGAGGCTATTATAATTTAAACACTAAATAATAAAAATTAGGATATTTTTGAAAATATTTGTGGATATTTTAATAAATTAGTAGAGTAATGTTTAATTTCAATCTTTATATTTATAGTGGTATCATAATACTCTAAGTAGATTGTTTATTGAATTAAAAAAGTCGATACATTATTATTGCTATCATCAAAAAGGTTCGAAAGTGTGCCAAATCCAAGCATAATTAAGATTAGACATATATTGAACATCAACAAATATATTCTATTATATATGTATATAAACATTGAATAACATGTAATAGTTTTCAAGTAGCTAAACTTAAATACATGTATTCTATATAATCATGGCTATATTCTTTTTCTATCTAACATTAAAGTCTAGCTTATTTCTCATCATACATTGCATCCTAATTATTGTTATTAATCTATACTATATTAGTTTTGTAAAATATTCATAAATTTTAATATTTAAGCATCATTAGGAGTCTACTTTTATTAAAAATCATACTTATTTTAAGGTGTAATATTTTTGTATTTCTATAATACTAACATTATATCATATATCACTTAATAAATATTATAAATTAAACATTCACCGCTATAATTAGAAACTATAAATTTATTTGTATTATTTTACATTTTGATGCTCTTATTAGCACAAAATAATGTTTTACTCTATCTATTATTAATAGAGAAACCATCAATTCATAAATTGTCAATTATTTTTATAAATTAATAAACTAGTATAGCATACAATAGTTTTAATAATAAATACTTATTTTTTTTCTAGAAATTCTTTGTAATATTCTTATTCAATAATCATCATATCATCTTATACAGCAAATCTATTCAATATATGTGCGTACGCATCTTTAATAGAATAATCCTAGAGACTGATTACACAAGAGTTTGCCAACAGTTTAATCCAATATTATACTCATTAAGTATATCAAATAAAACATCATAAATACACTAACGTATAAATGATATAAAATTTACATGTTTTAAATTATATTTAGTTATGAATTCTAAACTTACAAAACTATATTTAAAGGATCAAAAGTGTATGTTAATATATTAAAATATATTGGATATTTAGTATAGAATATAACTAATGATTTGATTAATTTTTATAGCTAAGGGGGAATCAATTGAAGTGTCAGCACTCAAAAGTATAATTTATAATAAATGTTATAAATTTCGGCTATTAACAATAAAAATTATAGGAAAATTAAATCAACCTAAAGAAAAAAGCTTTCATGGTATTATTTATGAGTTATTATTAATTTTTATGTTAAAATTAAAGATGAAAATACTATCAATTCTAATGTATATTTTTGTTACCCAATAAAGGATAATAGTAAAGATATTTCAAAAAAAAGTGGTACAAAATCTGAAGAATCAACAGATCATAACAATAAATTTCATCATATAAACAATAAAATTAGATCAAATCCATTACTAATTAATCACAATCAAAAACTAATACAAACTGTTAATGATCCTATCGATAATCTATCTCTAAAAATGGATAATGATAGCAAAGAAGCCTTAATAAATGAAAAACGTTTACAACTTCAAGAAGAATATATTAGAATGCAAAACATAGAAAATAATGCTATATCATTTTTAGATAGTGAATTGGGAAAATTAAAAAATTCTTTAAAAAATAATGATATCAACTATAACAGTAAATCAAAAGTAAGATCAGAACGTGAATCTAATCCAAATGATTTAATTATTCCAGTCTATTGCTCAAAAACTTATTATGACTTACCTGGAATTGACAGTGTAATACATTGTTTCAATAGACTTTTACCCTTTTTAAAAGATAAACAAGCAGTTAATCATTTCAAAATTCCTATATCTAAAGGTATTATTTTAAATGGTTCTACTGGATGTGGCAAATCTTCTCTTATTGAAGCAGTATCTAATGTAATCATATCAATTACTTATACACATAAATATATGTGTATGAAATGTTTTTTTTAAATAGGAACATAAATTAATTCTCTATCGTGTATATGCAACTCAATTTATGAATGCTCTTACTGGCCAATCAGAAAAGTATATTAAAAAAGTATTTAAAGTAGCCATGGTATTTCTTTTTATTATTCATTAAAATGATGTTATGAAATAAAATTTTTAATAAATAAATTTTAATTTTTATGATTATACCAAAAAAAAGTGTATCATACACTATAAATATAATGAATATTTCATTGATATATTTGTATACATAAGGATAGTAAAAAAGATTGCATGCTATTGATAGAAGATGTAGACATACTATTCAAAAAGGGACATAGTGGTTCAACGGATTCATTAGAGGATAGAATTGTTCATCAAATAGCATCATGTATGGATGGTATTTATTATTAATAGAATTTGTTTGGTGCTATAAAAATTTAAATAATATTATATTTATGTAAGAATTAACTACTGGTACTTATATCAATCCAAATAATAATAATCTTGTATGTGTTGTACTCAATACATGTCATATATCTGCTATTGATCCTATATTACGTCGTTCAGGAAGATTTGAGCATGAAATTCATATTGGAATACCTAATGTTACTACTCGTGAAGCGTAAATAATTTTATAAAGATTTTACGTGATTATTACCCCAAATTTAGTTCATTTATTTTGTTTTCTTTTATTATATCATATTATTTATAGTATAATAAATCTATTTTGTATTTAAAGGATTAATTTTGTCGATAATTAATTATACTAAAAATAAAAATTGTATAGTTTATTAATTTCTACTATTTTAGTATATTAAAAGGTATCATTAAACACGTTCCACAGGGTCCAGATGTAAATATTACTGAAATAGCAAGAATAACACCAGGATTTGTTGCTTCTGATCTTTGTGCTATTGTACGAGGTGCGGTAATTAATGCATATAACCGATGCCAATCTGTTACCAATACTATTATTAATGAAAACACTTTTGATTCTACAAATGATATGGATAATATAAGTACTGGTTCTATGGTTTCTATGATGTCAATAGATTCCGTTGATGTAATTTTATTGTAGTTAACTATTTTATTCATATTAAATAAAGTAATATATTTTTAAATAAAAATTTATTATTCTTTTATTTTTTTTCTAATTTTCACTAATCACTTTATATTTTTAGTTTATATATTTTAAGCTTTTTTCTACTTTTAAATAACGATGGAGTATTTATATTGATAATATTATTTTTTTGTTTACTATATAGATATGTTCATGTAATATTCTTTTAACTATATTATAAACAACACATTTATGTTTCCATAGCAACCAATTTTAATATGCCGAAACATTAAACTAAATATTTTAGTGTAAAGCAACATTATCCAATCAACAAACTTATGCAAATTCATCATCATATATTAGTCTTAATCAAGAAGATCTAATCGTAATATTTTTAATGATAGATATAATAATATAATGTATAATAATAAAGGTAGCATCACGTTTAATAAAGCCAGCATCTATGAAGGAAGGTTTTACCGATGTTACTGGAGTAACATGGGAAGATATTGGTGCTTTAGATCAAATACAAGAAGAATTAAAATTGCAGATTATGGTTATTATTGGCATAATTTCTTCTTTTTTATATTTAAAAAAAATTTCAAGGGTCCTATATTACACAAAGAACTATTTGACTCTTATGGATATACACCTTCAACTGGAATATTACTTTTTGGTCCTCCAGGATGTGGTAAAACGTTAGTTGCTAAGGTATACATTTAGTTAGAGTTTTATTACTTGTTGAAATGTAAAAAACTTACTATAGGCATTAGCTAGTGAAGCTGGACTTAATTTTATAAGTGTACGAGGACCTGAAATTGTCAGTATGGTATGTAATAATAAATTATTTTATATTTATATAAAAATAAGTGGTATTTTAATATACACTTTACTCAAAATTGATTTATACTTTATTATTAACAAAAACATTTCTTTAAAGAAATATTGATTATATATAAAAACATTATTTCTTTAACATTGAGATATGTTATTTTACACGATTATTGTCATAGATATTAATTTAATATATCTATATGCTATAAAACTATTCGATCTATCATTAATTAAAATATATACCATCTTTTTTAGTATGTAGGTGAAAGTGAAAGAACTCTACGGGATATATTTAGTCAGGCACAAAATTCAGCTCCATGTGTAATCTTTTTTGACGAAATTGATTCTATTTGTGTTAAACGATCAGATTCATCAAATGATGTATGTACATATCTTCATAAATCGTGTTAGATGTAAATTTTATATTAGAACAATTCCAGTGCACGTCTAGTTAATCAATTACTTACGGAAATGGATGGTCTTATTAAACGTGAAAATGTATATATACTTGGAGCAACTAATAGACCTGGTATTTGAATCTCTATAACTAACTAATTTATTTGTTATAATTTTCATTAAATATAACTTTAAAAATAGATATTTTGGATCCTGCTGTATTAAGGCCTGGACGATTTGATAAATTAATTTATGTTGGACTTCCTAATGATAATGAACGTCTATCTATTATCAATACAATTACCAAGGTAATATTATTTACATTTTCTTTTAATCAAATTAAATTAAATTCATAAATATAACTAATTTTAGAATGGAACACGTCCTAGGATAGCTTCTTCACTAATTAATGAAATAGTTATCATGACAAAAAATTTCACGTAACTTATTTGTATAATTTTGATTTTACAATTAATATTTTTTCAAATATAGTGGAGCGGATATTGTTGCATTTATTCGTGAATGTACTCTTATTGCTTTAAAATCAGCACTTGGCAAAGCAGTTGAAAAAAAATCACAATTTAATAAGGATTATTCTAATAGTATAGAATTAGAACACTTACATAATGCACAAAAAAAAGTCAAATCTTCTATATCATCATCGGTAGTTACTAATTTATTATATAACATGAAAACTATTTGTATTTGATTAATCTTTTATATAATATAGGATTTATTAA
Organism: Kudoa iwatai; assembly: GCA_001407235.2. Classification (NCBI taxonomy): domain Eukaryota; kingdom Metazoa; phylum Cnidaria; class Myxozoa; order Multivalvulida; family Kudoidae; genus Kudoa; species Kudoa iwatai. The sequence continues at coordinate 87,090 of JRUX01001375.1, forward strand.
AGTATAAAGAGATGAAAGAAAAATTTTCTACTTTAATCTAATATATTTATAGATATATTTTGTTAGAATGTAGTTTTATAGTGACCTCATTTTTTTAAAATATATTCGTATTTGTTCGTTCCTTATCGAATTTTTAAGTGTGCGCAGCAATGAGTTCATCTGTTATATCGCTATTTGTTAAAAGAGCTAGATATGAATTTAAAAATATTAGATATTGTGTCAAACGATTTGAAACATCATGGGGATTACCGTTAGCGAAAGCTACACCTAAACATCCTGAGAAAGAAGTTGTCTACCATACTGAAGAACTTAAATTTATATATAATAGTGCTGATATCAAAAAAACTCACATTTATGATGCTGTAAAAATATTTAAATTTAAAAAGATTTAATAAAATGTTATAATTTAGCTTAATTCACGATTACTTCTATTTGTTATTGTTACTCCATTTCTTTTCTATTGGCCATTTATGTGTATACGATGGGTTTGGAAAGATCCTGTTGAGTATGGACAATAATTATCATATGTTATCATTGAAATTACATAATAAATATTTTCATATAATTTTTAATTGTTATTTTTATTAAATATATAAAAATGTTGTTATTTGGCGGGAAATATATTTTTTAATACACCATCTAGCTTGATAGTGTTATTATTTGTATTGTTTTTAATAAAGTATGAAATATTTACCAATATAATGTTTTCTTGTAAATATTACATTACTATAGCTATTTCTATTTAAATTATGACATATTTTTATGGTTATGTATATATGAATTTAATGTTGTATACTATTTTAGCATACTTTTTATGATACATATTTCTTTTAACAACCACTAATGAAATTATAATGTCATGTTATATGTGTAGAGATTTTAGTTAAAAATAGTCTAAATCATTTAAAATTTTACGATGATCAATTTATTTTTATTCTACTTAATTTTCTACATATTAGGACGATAATTTAAGTACTATTTGAATTTTATGTAATGAATGATTACAATAGATAAAATTCAATACATTATCCATCATAACTATGCTATGATTATAATCATTACTTTTTTTCATTATATTTTATATATAAGTATGCAATAAATATATTATCAATATTATCATATTTTAATAATAAATTTATTTTAGCAAAAAATTGTATTAATATGATGTATATGAAATAATGTAATAATTTTAGCCTATAAATTAATAATAATAAAAACCATATAGTTATCAATAATCATATAGGAAACTGATAATCTACGATGAATTTCATTCTTTAATGATTCCCATATTTATAATATAATTAAATTATGTTATAAATAATTGAAAAAAATAAAAAATTTTAATATAAATTAATTTTATAAAATTAATTCAAGTATTTGAATAAATGAATTAGAAATAATTAGATGAGATACATTGTGCGCATGCGTGAAGATTATCTTGTTTGAAAAAAATATGGGTGTGTTACGTTTCTTTACATGGGCACAAAAATGGGAATTTATTAAAAATTTTTCAAATGATATAAAAAATACTACAGTTACAAGATTACAAGATTTTCTAAAAATCAAACCATCAGATAGATATATGAAAGATAATTTATGGCAACCAAAACGATTTAGACGGGTCTATCATCATGTTGATCCAATCCCAATTTATCGAGAACAAATTGCTGTACGCCCATATGCATCTGTTAATAAATTTGATGCAAGATTTGTATGTTTTATATTAGCTTTTTTATGATGTATTCAATAAAGTTTCAAATTAAAAACTATGTTTTATTTAATGGTTGTATTATTATTATTATTATATAGGAAAAAATTCGTCTTGCTTGTTACATTTTATTCAGTCCATTAATAATGGCTTTTCCATTAGTATTTTATCGAGCACATCGATATATTGTTCCTGATTGGTTACGATATTATACTTTTGAACCTAATGAATATGAAGCTATGCATCGTGACCATTTAAAATACATTGAACAATGTTATATTGATTATGAAGAAGAGAAAAAACTTAGAGAGCAAACAATAAATAATTGATTTTACATATTTTATGTTTATTGTATATGCATTAAGATGGATAAAACAGAAAAATATGTAGATATTATTTATGTTGAACAATTATTATGGATATTTTTAGTAAATAATAATTAATTTAAAGTTAAATATTTTAATTATAATAGAATATTATAAATTATAGTATGTTGTAATAAAATTTAATATTATATAAACAACTAATAATATATCATGTATATATTGAATAATGTGTAGTAGTTTTTTTTGTAAAATTATAAAAAACCTATTATATATGTCTATCTTTATATTTTAATGTAATTATAATCTTGATATTGAATGAATTAAAATATATTTATTAGATTGAAGTTAAAAATAATTACAAGAATATACTCGATGCTACTATATTTCAGTTTTTAACATATCATAGCTATGTTATTTCATGCTTAATAATAATTTTAAATAATTATTCTTTAATAAATATTATTTTTGATTATAAATCGATGATAGGGATATTAATTGACTGTTATACAGCATTTATTTACAACGCTACACACTCTAGAAATAACTTTATATGGATGCTTTGTCTGATTATGTAATTTTTTTTTTAATAAATAATGACTCAAACACATTAGAAGAGTTTATACAAAATTAGCGCCAAAATATTATTTATAAATTTTTTAAAACTTCCTCTTGGTTAGTGCTTATGATCAGAATAGCCATAAAAATATGTTCTAGTATGCTAACATTATTATCTATTTCATATGTAATAAATAATAGTTGACCCTATAAAATATACAATTAATTAATAAATAATTCATAATAAAAACTCACGTTAAATATACACTTTATAGAACTACAATGTATTAACATTATGCGTGATCCTTGCATAAATTTTAAAATTTCACGTTATCATCTATACTGATGAAGGTGATTGATTATTATTAAAACGTATTTAAATATTTTAAAAAGTCGCATTACATTCCTACATTACTATAGGCAAAAAAACACGTGCAAGATTATTTCAGTAAATATCTACTGAGTTTAATATCTAAATAAGTTTTTAAAAAGCTAAGAATAGTGAATTTTTATTAATAAAGGTATAGAAAGTGAAATAAAACAATATTCAATATATATGAATAATAAAAAACTAAAGCAGATACAAATTAAAAGTTATTGTATGCCACGATAAATCACCAAGAGCACATGGAATCATTTTTAGTATAGGATATGATTAAAATTATGAACCACTAGTTGGAAGAATGAAACATGAATAGCTACCAGGAGCTAAATTTGGATGCTTCCAAAGATTACAATGTGAAATGTTATTTTTGAAATATTTTGGTAGCATCATTAATGTAGGTTTTTGTAAGTTTTTATTATCTGAAAAGTTTACTATTTATTGTAATAAATGTATCAAAAAATAAATTACTTAAAAAAAATTGATTAATATCTTGTACAAAATTTTCACGAGTATTATTAGAAAGATATTCTGGATAAGAGAAAAAATCAAAATTATCATAAGTAAAGAGACACAGCAATCTCTATAAAATGTAATAAAAATAATTTAAGGTAGTTTTATTACCTTAACTCGATCATTGTGAGATTCAAGAAGAGTTATATTTTTTTCAAAATAATCTTTTAATTGTTTAAGATAGTTTAGAGTTTGTTGAAGTGCTAACAAATAATCTTTCACTATGATATTAAAATAATTAAAAAGAATCGGTTAAATAATAGGTAGTACTATTAATTTCATTATCGTGACAAATATTAAATGAGTTTTGGTTGTTTTCTGCTACTAATTTGATTAGCATACTTAGTTCTGTAGAATCATGTAATAATTCTGTATTTTCTTTAGTAGTCTCTATGGAATTTCTTTAAAAAATTATAAAGACATTCACATTACTATTCAATATAACATACTTGTGATTTTTGATAGTGCTGGATTGATTATGCAATGTAAAATTATTTAGATAGTAGCAACTATCAATATATTGAAAAATTAAAAATTCAAGCATTAATTCTGGATTTTCATCAAGTTTATTTGGATATTTTTGATTAATAACATCGTAACATTGGTATGTACGTTTCATGCGGATCAATGAGAGAATATCTAAATTAGTATTAAAGCTCAAATTTAGGTAATAATTGAATATCTTCTCTATTTCTCTAATATACAAAATTAACAGTCATATAATAGAAAAAGAATTAATAATCATTTTTTAGTAAAAATTCATCATAACAAGGTCACTAATAGTATAAAATCAATATATACAATTATCAATCAAAAAATGATAAACTATTTTTAAAAGGTAATATGATTAATATAAGTTTAAATTTGATAATATGTCGATAAAATAATAATTATTTACGACATTAAATACAGAATAACATATAATATTTATAAGAAAATAAAGAGATAGACCAGAAAAAGTATGTATACATCATCCATTAAGAATGAAAATTAATGCATAAAATAGTTTTATCTATTGATAAGAAACATTTAAAAATTAGCCTATAATTTATGAAATTCAAAAGATAAACCATTTATTAGAAATAATAATAATATACTTAAATAGTTAGTCTTTTAAAATAATTCATACAATTAATTAATAATAATACTTACTTTTTCTAAAAGTACATTCTTCTTCATTCCCGCTAACAATAAGAAAACGAGATTTTTTCAATTCTTCTGCAGATTCAATATGACCACAATATATTAAATAATTATAAATATGCCTAAATATGATAAAATTTAAATATATATTCAAAAACATTAAAAATTATTATCACAAATTTTACTTTAAAATATTAGAATGTATATCAAATTTAGGTTGATAGCTTGTAATTATTTTTGATATAGAATTTATCTTTTCCTAAGATATGCCCATTTATACACATATAACTTTAATATTTTATAGATTTTTTTTATTAAAAATATGGATGATCATTTTTTAATAATAATATAATTCAATAAAAAATACTAACCTTACAGTAACTCTCAATATCAAATTTAAATGGAAAATCACCAAAATTTGTTGTCACACATACATGACCTTCATCAAATCCAATCATAGGATAATAGCTTTCACTCTAAATTATAATGTTAATACAATATTAACAATCTAATTCTTACATATGTTTTATATGCTACACCAAGATATTCTCCATTATGTGTAAAAAATATGCTACGAGATATAAAGTCAATACCACAACCAATTGTATCATTGATATTTAAAGGAGGGCCATAATTCACATATGTACCATTAGAATCCAATCTAGTTCCATCAAAACCATAATAAAGGCGACAAAACTTTAAATCACCACGCATCATACATAAAGAATGACTACTTGAAAAACCAAAATAACCTGGAACATTTTTTAAATTATGATTCCTACAACTCATTTTATATATTATTATTATTTAATAATATATATTCAAAAAAATGTTTACACCTATTGTTTGTATATTTTTACCTCAAATCAAGTATATTAGTTTCATAGTAGTATATGCCAAATTTTTCATCTACTGTTTGATATGTTCTTATCATATATACATCATTTTTGGATGGATCTTTTTTCTTTGGTCCAGCTAATGGTAATAAAAATAATGACAACTAATAACTAATACAATATCAATTACTTAGTGTAACCATACGTCCATTAGGGTGTAATCGCATGTTACGACTTTTATCAATATTAGACCAACCAATTGGTAATGTTTTTGGATCAATTGTTCCAATATAGCATCCATATCGTATACTTAGAGTGGCCATTATTAAAAATGTTTAATTTAATGCGCATGCCCAAACAGAAGTAAAATTGAATTATTTAATGCGCTGTCAGTAATCCCAAATTATTGTCCAGTGGTTTGTCTAGCATAGAAAAATCAATGATGATTATATTATTAAATATTTTTGTTATATTCTATATAAAAAATATTTCTCACTTTTATTGGAAGGAATCCACTTTAATACACCATTGAGGTGTTAATTTATTTGCATAATTCTTTCAATTCAGAAAAAGTTTCATTATACTCATACAAGTATCTATGTTGTAAACTTATATTTCATATCATTTTAATAAATAAAATAATGTTTATCTATTTCTATATTTAATAATAATAATACTTTATCCTTTTATTAGAATATTAAGTCTTTATATTATTCAAGATATAAATATTATGATTTATGATTATTTAACATATATTTTTTAAAATATATTAATTCTATTATTGATATAATATTTCTTTAAATGTTGTAAACTCTGTAATTAATTGAATTAAAGAAATTATTATTATGATTCAATGATAGTTACATATGAAATATATTCTATATTAAATGGTATAATAATATATTTATAAATTAAGTTTATAGATTTTATGAATATGGTTATTATTGTATTTATATACAAAAAATGTTGTAAACATATTGAAATCATTTTATTTTGAATGATTAGAGAGATAATTTTACTATGGTAATAATGGCGCCAAGATAAAAGAAAACAAGCAGAGGTTACATACTAAGATAATTTTTAATCTATAAATAAATAAGTATTAATTGATGTTGTTAACCATATAAAAATATGAATAAACATTAGATATAATAGAAAATCATTTAAATTAGTTATGATATTATTATAGAATCAATTTTTAATGACCATTTAATGGCTAAACAAAATATTGGCATATTTATTAATATATATTCAATAAAATATGTTTATATGCCTTCATGTAATTATTATTTAAATACAGATATTGAATAGAATATTAAGGATATTTAAACCATAATATTATTACGTTGTATATTTTTAATAATAAATAAAGCTTATTTTGTAATAATGTATCAATTTTTGTATGACTTATATTGAAATAGTTAAAGAATTTTATTCTAATTTCTTGTTATTAATATGTATACACTTTTTCAAACATATTTTTTTTATGAAAAGTTATTATTTTATAAAAAAATGAA